>JANHAO010022878.1:0-12053 GCA_026873985.1 Saraca asoca
TTCCAAACAAATTTATATATAATTTTGAATAATTAGAGGTGTTGTGGCTAAATTTTAATTATTTAAAATTATATGAATCACTAGATATTTAAATAACTTTATGCATATATTTCAACAAAATTGCAAATAAAGGCAATTTTTAATAAACATGAACTAGATTATAGTAATTCATCAAAAATTATATATAAACAATCAAAGTATGTAATTTTTCTAAATTAATTTCCCTTGGAAATTAAAATATTTACAATAAATAAAATTTATGAATATTAATGAAATCTTTCATAAAAATAAAACTTATGAAAATTTTTTTCAAAAAAAATGCCTAAAATAAAATTCTAGAAAAATGATTTTTTTTGAAGTGGCTGATAAACGACATGTCGTTTTGGGCTCAATCAAAATGGCGCTGCTGTAACTTTAAACGGTAGCTCAAACCGCACTATAAACAACATGTCATTTCACTTAAATACAAAATGACCTGTCGTTTCCATCGTCCTTAATCTCTGTCTGGGTTGACCCAACTCAAAACAAACTCGATGCAATCCAAAACATGATCTAGCCTATTTCTAGTGATTTTAATGTCCAAATTATCGATTTCAATCACAGAAATGTTGAAAATCCATAACCTTAATTATTTCTCAACTTAAAATTCAAGAAAAATCAAGTTTAAACATAGGTCCAGAATTTACAAAAATAGGACCATTTTTTGAAAAAAAATTTCAGCAATCTTTACATCAAAGTAGAGGTACAATAGGCTCTGATACCACATGTAAGCATATTCTAAATACTTAAGGATGCCGTAGCGGAAGTTAGATTAAACTGATTACCTCTGGCCATTAATTCTTAGTTGCTGCTTTTGCCTTCTCTTCACACTATGTTTGGGAGCTTCCAATACCTTTCAATCTCTTAGAACAATAGTGTTATGATATATGAATTGTTGATGGCATTGAGGACCCAAACACCCTATTTATAAATTTTTTTGGCTGATTACCGAAACTTCCAAGTTTTTCTGTTATTAGGATCTATCTGAACTAACTGCGAAATTCTATTAATATTATATATTGGCCAGAAGATAAAAGATAAAGGCTTGCTATTTTATCTATTCTTAAAATTCTGGCAGGCTGTTGCATCAGTTTATTTTCCTTATCTCACGGTGCAACCTCTCGAGCCTTATCTTATAGCTATTAGTAAAGAACTGTAGAAAATTAAGAGAACTTCACATCCAAAGAAGGCTTTGACTTTAGGACCATATAACTGGAAGTATAGATAAGTTTTCTGAATTTTGTGCTAAACAGTATTTTACTGTAACGTAAGAAATTGCTGTCCTTTGTCGTCTTTATTGCTATAATTTTTGTGGCATATTTTGATTTAGAGGTATCTATACACCTATCACAATTTTAAAATGTAGCTACGATCACAAAAAATTATATTTTTGTGCCCTCCGCAACTGTAATATTACAACAGTAAATGTGGGATTGCGGTGTCCCGTAGAGCAAAGCTCCTGACATAAATTTTATGTCGTGCACATAAAAGACCAATTACAATAATTCATCTTTCTGTCGTTATATGATTATTTAGACCAAAGTTTCCCGGGTATCTAGCTTGAAATTTAATTCCTTCTATTGCTTTGCTTCTCTTTCAAACAATATCTTAATTGATTTTCAAAGCTAAGACCAATAGACCCTCTTTTGTGGTTGCTATGTGGGACACTGGAATCCTTCACCGCATGAAGGATCTCCTTGAAACCAACATAATAAATGCTAAATCATTATTATTATTATTATTATTATTATTATTATAAGAAGTAAATGCTAAAATTTGACGTCGTTATATAATTTATCCGAAAAAAAAGGGAGAAGAAATATTGTTGACATTTGCATAAGGATTGTCTCTTGTTGGTTGGCCGGCCTTTCTTTTCATGAATTCATCTTCTGTGTTCTCTCAAAATTCAATTCCATGGTTAGATGGCCCAACCATAACAGGCCCCAATCGGTTTAATTATGTTGACCCTTTAACTTGCATGCACTGTTTTGTTTTGTTCAATGAAAGCCTCTTGTTTAACAGAATATACCAAAATCAATTTCTTCTCTCTTTATGAATTGATTTATAGTTTTCTCTCTCTTCCTAAATCAATAGCATCCTATATAACAAAGAAACAGTGTCCTTTCTTATGTACAAAACTGATGCTCAATCCTCCTCAGTGTTCAGTTAATTACCTAAAAGTCAGATTATACAATCCATATTGATCAACGCCATTCAAGCAAGCTAGTTGATTGTTCTAACATGTACGAGTTTGATAAAAAGTTCTAGTATCACTATATTAGGAGAATACTGCTCGGATATATAGGGGGCATCTGAACAAGTCAATTTTTAGCAACGGTCACATAGGCAGATCAGCTTTGAGAAATGACCTTCTCAGCTGACAGCCAAATCTTTCTTACCAGACAGACCTTGAAATTTCCCTTGCCTTGTAATATTATTATTCCAAAGTTTGCTTATAATTGCAATTCATTATAATTACATTGTCATCAATAAAATTATAAATAAGTACGAGAAAGTAGGATTATTGTGGAGCAAAATTACAAAAAAGTTATGATTATGCAGTAGTTTGTAATGAAAATGCTATACGTAATATTGCATTTACAAATGGCAATTTAAAATCATGCTGGAAGATTAAAAAAAAAAAATCAATAATTTTTTGTAAGTGACATAATGGCACCTTTATCAACATTTACTTAATTAAAGATTAAAATATGATCATTAAATTAAGGAGTTGAAGTAAATAAAATAGACTTGGCAGAATAGAAGCAACATCAATTTCAAAATCCTTAGAAGTGTTTTGAGAAGATAACCAATGTATGCTAGCTAGTGGTGCAGCTTTCCCACCAACCAGTGCTTCCAAAACACACAAACAACAATTTAAACAAGGAATAGAGGAGTGATTAAACATCAAATCTCAGACCTTTGTCATCCAAAAAGCTAACCCTAATCAACTATGATGTCCTAGGAAAGAAGGCGGGAAGTAATAAGGCCCTAATTTAAGAATCCAGGGAAGTCAATTCCCGAACCTTAATCCTCTCGCTCATTACTCTTTTGGGGCAATGATTAGAAGGGATCATGCAAGGTGCGCTCTTGACTTCTCTCCATCTCGTACATATATTTAGGTCTAAGTTCCTCACCAGATTTTGTTTCTTCAAAATGCTTCCCTTTATCCTTCTTCTAAACTGAAAAATAGTTAAAACAAATTAATGAGTTAATTAATAAAAAGTGATAAAAGCAAGATATAGAGGTAAAGGAAATATCCTGAAACCTCAAAACATTTGTAGAGGAGTGGTGCTAATCTCACTCAACACCATCACTTAATTAGTCTCCTTCGCCAACACAAATATGACTTCGTGAATATAAGTGAGAAATTCCAAGTGTAGTCAATATTTTGACAACCCCTTCAACAAAATTATATATATATATATATATATATATATAGAATTTAAGTTAAATTCGCAACAATTGCTTTAGAATATATAATGTATGACTTAAGTCAAATTGCCATATGTATTTACATAATAAATGAGCTATAACTAGTGGCACTAGAAGAAGGAATTATTTACTGCTGGTTACATTCCAGAACTTACATCTGAACTAGTACTGACTAGTCAAATAAAATTTTGGATCAACTAAAATTACAGGTAATGAAAAACATCAATTATAGGTTAAAAAAACAGAAATAAAGCAAGGGTAGAGTCAGCTTACCACACACATTAGTCTTGAAGATCAAGCAGCTTCACAGGACAAAGAAGCCTTAATTCGCTCAACCGTGCAGGCAATAAGATTATTAACAGTGGCAACAGATCCAAGAGAAAGTTTTGCTGTCGGAACTGAATCCACCAAAATTTGAAAAGCCACAGTCAAGAGAGATCCACCATGCCCAGTTTCACCAATGTCTCCACCGTGCGCAGTGGTTCCGTCAGGAAGGATGGCAAATCCTGACGGCAGAAGGGCTACATAGTCTGGATCGCCTCCATTTAGAACTACGTTCATTGCAACAATATCTACTGGAGCATATATAACAAAAGAGCCTGTCGAATCGGTGCAACTTTCCTGTAATATCAACATGTTGCTCTGGCTTGAATTTGCACTCTACAGGAAATTAAGAAATGAATTCGATATTCAACACTTTAATTACTTTTAATGCAAAACGAATATATGATAGTTTTATAAATTAGAAAACTAGGAAAAGAAATTGTAATGACATACATTGACTCGAAGTAGAGACACACAATTTCCTGTCTCTCGGCCATTAGCAATGTGAGCCATTTCTTGGACAATTCCACCATTGGAGAGGATATCCCACTGTTGTTTTCAGGGAATTAAAAAAAATAAGATAAGTCATAGATTATGAAAACTAAATCAAGATGGACAAACACAATAGATTTGTATAATCCATACATCTTTGGTGTTTCATTTTATATTTCTTATCCAATTTTAATGCAGCAAGCTCAGACGTATTTTGAAAAAGTATTCTGTAGCCAATATATACAAGGAGAGGAAAAGCAATTGCTAAATTGTTGATATACCTCATTTCTAGAGTTCTCATCTCGGAGGAAATCAAAAACTCTGTTGGGAGGAACTGGAAGCCAAAAGGAAGTGGCAGCACTTAGAACAATGCCAGGAGGCCTTCCCGGGTCATCCACACTCTTACGGGTCATGACCCTAACATCGTCAGCACCCGTTCCAGAAAGTGTTGTCCATGTGTGTGCAGTTGAAGCACTCACTCCAGCACAAAAGCTCATTACCATTCTCTCTGCCAGTTTTAGCATGCTCTTTCTTCCTTCATGATTTGTAATCACTATGTAATTTAAAAGAAAAATGAAAGACGGGATATCATTAGGATATATATATCAATATACAACAATTCATCAGAATATTAATGTCACTTCTAAGAAAGAAAATGTGACAAAATCTTTACCTACAATGAAATCCCGAATTATATGCAAGGAAGATGAAATTAAAAAGGAGTTTCATAGAAAAATTGTGTATTTCTTCTATCTTAAAATAAAGCTTACAGTACTAAACAAAAGAAGATGATCCAAATTATAACTTTAGTTAGATACAGATAGAATGAGAATTTTTCCGGAAAAGAGTGAGGGAAATAGAGTTGATAAATAGTATGCATGTATGTAGTATGTACCGCCAACATCACCAGTTGGAATGTTGGTTGCCATGGCACTAGCAAGGCGTTCACATTGTCGATCTAAGATAGCAATCCAGCGTTTTGCACCAAATGCATGACCAGAGCTAACAAGCTGCTTGTATAGATTATGAACACCTCTATCGTCCACTTCCACATGCTCAACCCATGTCACCTAGGGCATATTTGAATGTCAGACCACATGAAGAATTGAAATTAACAATAGTAGTTGACCAATTCATGAGCAGAAATTCTACATTTATCTTCTATAGTTTACAAACACCTTTTCTACTTGCTCATATAATTTCATTTAAAAAGGTTATTTTGTTTTTTCAAAGACAGAATTTTGAATTACGTCAACGCTAAATTTAAGACTTAAGTCGTGTGGGTGGTGTACAATGCAAGTGCAAGTACACAACACTGCTATGTTGGTTTTCAATAGACGGTTTGATCCTCAATTAATTAGTTCTTTAAATTTTATCCCTCACAAATTCAATTTCTTTTAATGTAATCTTTACAACCATATGTTATTAACCTATTTGACAACATTGCTAATGGAAGGGATTTTTTTTCTTGACCTTGCACCATTTTTGTTTATGCAAAATCTGCTTTGTGCTATCAAGCTCTAACCCAATATTAAACTAAACAATGACATTTATTAAAACCATATTTGATGTTTCATAATAAAATGACTCATGTAAGACCAAACTCTGGTGAAAAAAAAATGTGCCTTGTGGCCAGAAGAATACTATGTGTGTCACAATTGTGCGAATTGAAAAAAAAAATTAATCTAAATTAACAATTTGGTCAACTAAACTAATGGTCAATAATCTTAAGGACTATATTAAAAAATTTGAATATGTGAGATATGAATTTAGGAACTAAATTAAATAATATTAATCACATCTATCGCAAATAAGACAGTAGTTTGCTCTTGTTTTTAGTATTTCATAAGGAATTGATGCATTCTTACTTTTGAGTAGCCATTTGGCATTTCTTGAATTAAGCAACCAGAAGGTCTTCTCCTGCATCTCGCAGAAGGACTAGGGCGCAAATTATCCAATGACACATCCACTACTGCCCAAGTCCCATCCACGTGCTGTTTACAATACCTTACAAAATAACTCTCACGAGTTGGCACAAGTGGTGAAGGTACTTGCAACTCTGCTGTCATCTGCATCAAATTATGTTTGTTTTGATTTCTTTTTAAATATTTTATCATGAACATTCATAAAAAAAGAAAAAAAAATTCTATAAACATGTACCACTTGCAAGGCCCCATTATAGTTCCCAGCCACTCCTGTTGATAGCACTTCCACAGTCAAGGCCCTTGAGACAATGCCAGAGAACACTGTGGACCATTGATTCTAAATAGCACCATAGAACAGAATTAATGTTAAACTCTAATAGATATGACTTAATGATTATAGAATTTTCTTATTTCAGATGCAGCTAATAATAAATTAAGCCTACCACATCCATGAGAATTTCAACCAGATTAACATGATTTAAAATGACAACAGCGGTTTCTCTGGAAGCTTCACATTTGAAACCGGTTGGTTTGGGACCAATTCCTCGCGGAAAAGACCTAATGTATTCATCTTCATTGAGCACATTGGTAGTGCCATCAAGGGTGGTCATCCAAAGGGGCTCACCCATTTGTGCCATTCTGATTAGTTCCTCCATAGCCGCAACGGCCAGCTCAATTATCATAGGCTTATCAGCTTCAGTTGGTGCACCGATTGACCTAAGAAGATCACCGGCTCCAAACATATCCCCGCCCATGCCTGGTTGGCCACCAAAACCACCAACCCCAAGTTCTAGTGGTCGTGAAGGAACTGAAGGAGAGATAAGTGGATAGTTCACCACAGGCTTGCCTACGTACTTGGCCGCAATAGCTGAAATTCTATCAATCTGAGAGGATAAGAGGAACAAAGTTCTAAGATCATCTAACAGTTTATGCAATATACATGCATTTATTTTAACTAACTCAATTTCACTAACTTCACATTTGGCAGGATACATGATTTAAACAGAAGAATATGTTCAAGTTCTGGTAAGTATGCGGTGAATCACGGGATTGAGTAAACAAGAAAGTGTGGCAAGCATTACTCTTCATTTTATTTTTCAATCGAAAGCTAAAAGATTCATGTACCTCTTCTCTTAGGCGAGCATTTTCAAGTCTCAAATGATGTTCATCAAAGGACATTTCTCCTATAGCCGTTGGTCCACCACAATTAGGGCATGAAGCATTGCTAAGAGCCTCTCTAAACCTCATATTATCAGCCCGAAGCTTTTCATTTTCAGTTCTGAGGTTTGTGTTATCTTGGCGCTCATGTTGAGTCTGCAAACATCACATCACTTTACTTTATAAGCAACTCAAGTCTCAAAATTATAGCAAACAACAAATGCTATATAGAACACTATTTATACTATAAGGGTTTTTTCACCAGTGTTTCCAATTACCTTCATCTGTGTGCGCTTGTTTTGGAACCAAAACTTAACTTGCAAAGGCTCTAACCCTAATTCACGACTCAGCTCCTTTCTTTGCTTGTCATCTGGGTGTGGACATTCCTTAAAGAAACTGCCAAAAAAAAAAAATGGACATTAGAATTTTTCAGTCTCTAAAACCGAAGGTTGACAAACTAAAAGGTGTTTTCTGCTAAGCTTACGCTTCCATTTCCTGGATCTGGTGCTGGGTGTGGCGGTGGTACCGCTTCTTCTTGGGCCGTTGCTGATCTTGGTCGTCGCCGGAAGCACCTTCATGGTTGTCGCTGCCGGACTTAGTGGTGCTGTCGAAGTCATCTTCTCTGAGTCGAGGGAGAATATCACTCTCGGATGTGTTTTGAGCCATGTCCAGTGGGTGTAGGAGCTGACCAGCTTCCATCATGTTTGGCTGGAACATTTTCTACAGATCTTTAAGATTCCCAAGGCCTACTGTTTTTCAATCTAACAAAAGAATAGGAAAAATAGTACAGTACTCAAAAGGCAGAAAGAGAAAAAAAATAGCAATTTTTACATTAAATTAATTTATTGGATAATTATGTGTAAAATTTTTGAAGGAAAATAGACATTTGGGAAAATTAAGCCAGTGAAAATAATAAGTAGAATTTGAAGAAAAGCTTGAGTAAGTAGCTTTTAACAGTGAGGAGAGAAAGGGATAAGGCCCTTTTTTCCGAATATCGAGAAGGATTTTCCTAGTACAAAGTGAGTTCGCCTCGCTCATGAGGCAAAGGCCAAAATCACTAATACAATAGTTAGGACTTTTCAAGTTATCATCAAAGAGATGTTGTGGAATAATGCAAATGCGAAGAAAGAAGAAGAAAAACGAAAAAAATTAAGGTCCAAATTATGAAGGAAGCAAGATTTGGAGGGATGGTAAGAAAAAATAGGGGGAAATTCAAAAGATCCAGCAGAGAAAATTTAGACACGAAGGCTGAAGTCAAGGACGAACCTGCCCTAGAGTTAGGCCCGAGGATATTCCATATTCACCAACGTTACCGTTCCTTCCGACCATCGATGGAAAATTAATCGCTGGAATCATAACCCCGGCCAGCATATTTCACAATCCAAAATCACCAAACACTATAATAATTGTTAAATTGCTTTCTCTCTCTATGTTTATGTTCTCTTCGTCTCTTCCTCTTCTCTAGGTCTCTAATCGCTACAACTTGCTGGCTTTTCTGATCTCCTTATGAGTCAGTACAGTAACATAATAAGCACAATATAGAAACCGCCTTCCATAAAAGTTTAGGGTATCAAAACTTAGGTGTCCTTGCACAAAAAGAAACAGAAAGGCAAGAACCGAGAAAGATAATATCGTTGACAATTGTATGATATGGCTTTCGACAGAACAAAATAAACCCAAAACCAAATGATAAAACAAAAATTAAACAATGGCGCGTAGATCTCGTAGAATCCTACAAAGCTTCTTGTCTTTCCTTATCTCGCTGACCTGCCAATTTTTGTTCTCATTCAAGCCCTAGCTATCTGCACAAATGGAGCAACTCACTTAGAAAATTGTCAGAATTACTGCATAAAAAAGAAAAAAAATAATATCACTGATTTCGTGGTGTAATCTTAGAACTGTATGGTATACTACTGCTAACTATTGCTTTCTGGCTTGAGCAAAAATTTGACTTACCAGCCACTGGTAGCCATTGAAGAAGCTGGAAGTGGAAGATTTAGATCTGTACACTTTGAGGCAAAACTTGTTAACCATTCAGAGAGTGCACTTTTAAAGAAAGTTTGGGTGAGGATATGGTAAGAGAAAGATTGTAGGTTTTCCCAGAAAGCTTATTTGCAGAGGGAAGCTGGAGGAAGAAGATGGAGTATCAAAGAAAGAGAGCGAGAAGGGGATTGAAGGAGGAAAGAACGGAACAGATGGAGAAAAAATGTGGCAGCGAAGAGTTATTGCCGAGAGTAATGAGAGGGTGCAATGGCATTTAATGGTGGGAGAAGGAGTTGTAATTGCTAGAGAGAGAGAGTGCGTGAGAGAGAGAAAGAAAGACAAAAGCATATTTTTGGTAGAGAAGAGAAAAAGAGTAGATGGTGCAAAAGAAATGACGGCTACAATCGTCGATGAGTTTTTACCGCTTCGTGTTCCATAACATATATCGAATTTATGTATATATTAATCTCAACTAATTTACCATTCTAAATGAATTTAAAATCATAATTAAATCTGTAATATGTATAATTAATTTTATTACATGTTTCTGGTGGAAATTAAATCTAGACTTATAACTCCTCTTCAAATCTTAAATGCACAAGAGGTAACCACCAGTTAGAAGACACCGATTCGTTTTTTTCTTTTTATTTATTTATGATGTCAAATTACTTTTCTCCCATTAAAAAAATTTTTACCCCCACTATTTTTTCAAAGCATCTTATTACAAGGACTTATTTTGGATAACAATGAAATAATTGATTTTAAAATAATTCATTTTATGATTGATAACTTCTTTTAATAATTAATTATACATAATATATTTTTATTTAGATAAAATGCATAAAAAATCATTCTTTAATATTAAATTACTTTAAAAGATAATTAAGAACGTAAGAGAAAATAGAATTTATATTATTATTGTTAGAATAAAATAATGAATGTAAAAGATAAAAAAAGTGAGGTAGGTGCAAATCTTAATATTTCTCTTTTTATAATTTTGATTAGATTTTAAAATAAAAGTTACTTTAAATAGTTTTAAGTTTAATCAAAATTATTATCAATTAATTGATTATTGAAAGATTTTATACCAGACAAGCACATAAATAGGGATTAGAATTTTCAATAACCAATTATAATTCTAAGTTCCAATAATTGATAATATCCTTTTTTTAGAGATTCTTAGTTGCATTTTTAAAATCTTTCAATAATTAATTATAAATAATAATATAAAATATGCTCATATGATCTTCACTTTCATTTTTCTTTTATCATTATTGTTCTTATTAACAATAAAGGCTTATTTAGTATAATGACGAGGTAATTTATTATTAATGATTAATTTTGAAATAATTAATCATATAAAATTCATTTTATCTTTGGTAATATCTTTTGATAATGAACTATGTATAATATAGAAAAATTACTATTTATCATTAAATTATTGAAAATGACAACAAAGAAAGAAAGAGAAGAGAGATTTTGTTGCTGGAATAATGACAACGAAGATAAAATAAAAGAAAGTTGAGATTAATATAGATACAAATGAAAATGTTTCTCTTTTTATAATCTCAATTAAAATAAAAGTTAATTAAATTAACTTTTTGTTTGATCAAGATTATTGTCTATAATTATTATTGAATGATTAAAAAATGCAATTAAACATCTTTTAAAAAGGACATTACACACACATATGTACGTATGTATATGGGAAATCATAGATGTCACATTGGGACACATAGTGATTTTTCATAAAACATTTTTCCTTCAAAATGTATTTAATCATATTTTATATTTAAATTGTAATCATAATTATAAAATAGAAAATTTAATAATAAAATTTGATTTTATGTTTAAAAAAAGTTTTAAATTCTTTAAAGTAACATCATATTATTGTAATTTATATTATGAGTAAATCAATTAAATATACCTCATATTTTTAATTACAAATTGATAATTATTGATTTGCACATATTATAATCAACTATATTTTTTGAACTTGAGTTGCAATTTATATAAAAAGTTGTTATATGTTTTATTTTTTAACATTTTTAAATATAAAATAATATTTTATTATTAACTTTTCCATGTTAAAATTATGATTATATTTAAAATATAAAAAATATTTAAATATATTTTTAAACGTAATATTGTATTATTGCAAACTTCCAATGAGATATATGTCATATTTTTTTTATCATATATATTTTTATAGTAATATTATACTATTGCAATTTATAATTATTGATTTCTTATATTATATGTTTTTAAATATAATATTATAAAAATTTTAAGTTTTTTTTAATAATATTACATTGTTGCAATTTATATCTTTACTAAAATAATATTATTTAATTTAGAAAGATTACCATTTTAAATTTGTACAAAGATTATAATACTTTAATTATGTATTATTTGATGATATTTTATATTTAAAATATAATCATAATTCTAAAGTAAAAAATTTAATAACAATTTTTTTTATATGTAAAGAAAGTTAAAGATTCTTTAAGTAAAATTATATTTTAAAATTTGTATTATGAGCAAATTAACAAGACATATCCTTTTCTATAATAATTATTGATTTGTTCATCATACACTACAAGAAAATTACGATTTTGCAACGGAATATTCCAACGGACCAAAATCCGTTGGAATATTCCACGGAAATTCAGACGAACTAAAATCCGTTGGAATATT
>JANHAO010022879.1:0-12058 GCA_026873985.1 Saraca asoca
TATTCTAAAATCTGTAAAATGTATTTGTGTTTAATTGAACTATTAATAATGAGGTAGATGATATACTATTTATGTTTGAGCTAGTGTATTAATTTTCTTACTTTTTGTATACTATATCTATTTTAAATTTATTAGATATAATATATCTTATCATAAAAATATTTTAAATAAATTATTTTTACTTTTAATAACTTTTTTTGGTAGCTCCACTGTCTAAGTCTTAAGTCTTGGATCCATCACTGCTCCGCAATATAAATTTTTTTGGTTGATTTATTATTATATTAGCTGTTCTTCATGATCATTACATATGGTAACTTAAGCACAATAAGCAAGAAGCAAACCGCAAATAAAAGGGAACTTGGAATCAGAATAGACTGCATCACCGGTGATGACGAGCTAGAAAATTCAGAAGAGCACATCATTTTACTTTGAGAGAAAGAGGTCAAGTGAGTGAAGAGAAAATATGTCAAACATTATACTTTGGACCATGTGTTTATATGTGGGTTTCTCTTCCAACCTCCAGTTTATTGTTAAACAGTGTGACTACCGACCCATGAAAATTTCCCTCTCTTTATTATTAAGAATGTAAAACTGTTTTGCATTATTTGTGAATCAAAATTAAATTCTTATTATTTTTATATAAAATCATACAATTATTTTTAATAAAAAATTTTATAAATAGGGAATTTGATGGGGAGAGAAGATAATTTTAAAATAAAGATATCAAAATATCTATTAAAGAATTAATTAGTAAAATTTGAAAGATAAATAGATATAGAAGGTGAAGATGGCAGAAAATAATCACATGAAATCAAAATTGAAGTGTGAAATTCAAGTGCTTTTCGTTTCTTGTCCTACTATCAGTTTATTGTCGAGTGTCAAGTATCGACCCATAAAAATTTCCCTCTATTATCAAGAGTGTAAAACTGTTTTAAATTATTTGTGAATCAAAATTAAATTCTTATTATTTTTATGTAAAATTATATAATTAATTTAAATAAAAATATTTTGTAAATAGGAATGTTGATAGAGAAAGAATAAAATTTTAAAAGAGGACATCAAAATATCTATTAAAGAATTAATTATTAAAATTTGAAAAATAAATAGATATAAAAGTGAAGATAGAAGAAAATAATCACGCCAAAGTAAAATTCCAGTGAGAAATTCAAATGCTTTTGAGATAATATATAATATATCATTATTTTCAAATTGGCTTGAAGTCCACCGTCCGGGACACTTTCACTTGCCGCTGGAATGTCTTATTCTCATTAAACAAACAACCTACCGCTGATAGAATCTCGTCCATTTATAAAATGTAATTGGTGAAGGCACTTTCTCGGTTTGACCTCGGTATTAAATTTACTCCAACTGTTAACTGTCTGCCATTAAGTGGATGGGCCTGCGTGCACATGGATAATTTATGCCGCCATAAGCTTTTGTTGTCTTGAAATGTTATTGGTCTAAGTTATAAAAGATTAGTCAATCACATAAGTAAACCCAAGAAAATATATTATTAATCCCTTCACAAATTGGAGCAAGATCACCAACCGATCTTCTGATTGATTTGAAATTTTAGAATGAACAAATTAATCTTTGGATTTTCTTTTATAAAAAAAAGATAAGAGATAATTTTTTTGCTTCTACACTAAAATGTGTACCTTGTAGTAGTGCTATTGATATTGACACATCTAAATCACTTATTTTTGTTGGAGCCAACAAATAATTATTCTGTGAACATATTTTATGAAATATGTTTGACATTTTTCTGTAAAACAAGAGTTTTAATTATATCTAATATGCTGTTTAACGTTGGAATTGGACAGATTTAAAATTGAATAGATAAGATGGATTCATAAATATATTTTATATAATTAATTATTTTGAAATTAATTATCTCATTGATTATTAATTAAATCTAAGGTAGCTTATTCTCTATAATCAAATTTTCACTCACTAAAATCCCCAACATCAATTTTCTATCACAAAAATCAATTATTATTAAAAGTCTTTTCAAATATAAAATAAATTCACATACTTAATTTATCAATAATTAATTATATTTTCTAAAATCAACTATTTCATCATTATATCAAACAAGTTGGGTTGGTAATGAGCTGAGCTAAGTAGACCTTAGTTCACACTTGGCTCACTTTAAATTTTATCAGGTCATGGCTCTATTCATGATTTAATCTGATTTATTCAACTCAAATTCTACTTGAATTATGTTTAAAGCATTTGAACTTGGATTATTAAGCAAAAATCTATTGTAACAATGAAGCATTATGTTCACTATTTAATAATTTCAAAAAACTTATGAAAACAAGTATGTTGTAATGTCCAAACCTCTTTGTGAACAATTTCATAAAATTATTTCAGCAAAATTTGTATTGCTTAATAATATTTAGAATTTATAAGTATAATTCTTTTAAAAATGGGTTTTGAATAGATAATTAATAAAGGATTTTATTTGAGAATGCATAATTTTGTAATATTTGTTCCAAGCATTTTGATTTACTAAATTATTTTAATAATTATTATGAAAAATAAATATATAATTTTAAATAAAAGTTTTGACATGTTATTTATCCTAACTATTTAATAACTATTTTAGTTTACTTTAACACAAAAATTTAAATTTTATTAAATGGTTATGTAGTTTTATTTAATTAGATTTTAAATTAATAATAGTAAATTCAAAGTACTTCTTTTATTATATCAATTATTAAATTTATCTTAAATAAAATAAACTTATAATAATAAATAATTTGAATAATAAATAAATTGATTGTGCTTGTTTAAAATGTTTAAAGTATTATTTATTTCAACTATCAAATATTTTGCTAACTTCATGATGATAATAGTTGTAAACACCCGTGCAAAATATCTCAAAAGTTTTAAGGAGCCCTCAAAAAGATTTTCTTATTATATTTTTAAAAATATTTAATGAATAATTCTATTTTTAAATAAATATTACCACAAAATCTAGAAACAATATCATTAACAGACGTCCAATGGAACGTAAACTAACATATATATAAGTGTGGTGATATACTTGTAAATATAAGAAAATTTATAATATTAGTTTCTATTAAAGAATTGAGTCTAAACTAAATATTGTATTTAAGGCCTTTGACTTAAAGAACTAATATACTTTTAAAATTATTTAATTTGTATCATTTTAATTTAAATTATCTGTAAAAACTATAATTTCTTAATTATATTTTTATTTGATTATATTTCAAAAAAATATTATTATAAATAAATATTTATTTCATTATACTTCAAAAAACTTTATTATAATATAATACATGATTTATTTGATTATACTAGCACTCCAGGATAGAGTAACCTATTTACCATTTGAATTAAATTATTAGCTTTTATTTGTCATTCGAAGGACTGATCTTTTTAATTGATTAGCTAGTCTAGATTTATTATTTTGTAAAGTTTTTCATCTATTTAATATATTAAGAAGAAGAATAATACTACTTATATATATTATTTTCATGTATATATAAGTGGTACCGTTTTAATCAAATTAGATTTAATATTTAAAATAGATAAAATCAATTTAATCTGTGTGCCTATATAAAAAAATTATTTGTACAAGAATCATAATTATAAAAAAAAAACTTTGACTAAAAATGTTAATTTCAAAATATTTTAGGCTAATTTTAATATTAACTTTTCAAATTTTTGATCATTTGAATTAAAATTCAGTGCTTAAAATAAAATTTAAATAAACAGACAAATTTTAATACTTGATAATTTCAAAGCGAAAATATTAAACATTATCAAACGCATCTTAAAAATATCTTAATTTTTCAAACGAGTCCAACCGATTTGTCCACCCCCAACGGTGATGGAAAGACTGAGGTGAGAGCACAAAAAATGTATAGCGTGAGAAGGAAATATAGGTGATGTCCTATTATATGCATATTAAGAGATTCACAAACAAATGCTTTTGTGTGCGAAAATTTTTTGTGTGTATAATAGGAAATAGTTGTGCAAAAAATATCAGAGTATAATTGAGATGCAGATTTTATTGTATCAAAATGATCTTGGACGAAAATGAACTATGATCCAATCTAAGGTTCTATGTTCAGACATCACAGTTTGGACCTTGTGTTTATATCTGCATTTCTTTCTTCAACTACCAATTCATTCTCAGAAGTGTTGGCTATTCACCCGTAAAATTTTCCCCTCCGTACTGTCGAGAGTATAAATTTGTTTTACATTATCTGTTAATTAAAATTAAATTTTTATTATTTTCATGTAAAATTATGGAATTAATTTAAATAAAATAATTTTTTTTGGATAGAAAAATTGATAAAGAGAAAAGATAATTTTAAAACAGGGATATCAAAATACCTATTATAAAACTAATTATTAAAGTCCGAAAAAGAAGTAGAAATAAATGGTCGATACATTAAAATTCAAGTCTGAAATTCAAATGCTTTATTAGATAATATATATTATATCATCATTTGCAAATTGACTTCGAGTCCACCCATCGGGCCTTTTTCACTTACAGCTCATATGTCTCGCTCTCATTATGCAAACAACCTACCGCTGATAGAATCATGTCCGTTAAATGTTCTGTGCGAGAAATGCTTGGGTTGGCTTAAGCATTAAAGTTGGTTGACTTTTCAATAGTCTTGTGTAAAATGTAATTGTTGATTACATTTTCTTGGTTAGAAATAAATCACGTAATTAATGCAATCAAATGGCAGACAACTCTACAGTTGGAGTGAATTTCAAGTTTTTACGCCTAAAGTTCAAGGCCATTTTGGTCAACCTCTTAGAAGTGCTTTCAATGTGTATTGTTTGAGTAGTTCGTAAATTAGAAAGGAAAAATGAAGGATTTAAAATGAGGTAAAATGAAATATGAATGATTTTATCAAAAGACATGTCATGTCATTTAAAATATTAAAAGACATCTTCAGGAGCAACATCTACTACCAAACAACCACTACTCCCTAGGGTATCCCGTATTTTGTCTTGGGGAGTCCATTAGTACAGGATGGAGCATGTATTATTTATCATGAACTTTATCTTTTTAATTTCTTAACTATATTTATTTTTATTTGTTTAGGTTCTACTTGATACACAAACCAATAGGTATTATACATTACATCATCGTGAATAAGTACAAGGGTGTATGGCTTACATAAAAGTGTATTCCAAAGCCCACCCCTAGAATGCTATATGCAGAGTTTGAGTTAATGTTTTTCATATTTTGTTTATAATTTAAATTTCTTCTCTTTTAAACTTTTTTCTAGTTATTTAATGCTTTTCTTGTTTTTTAATTGTAGAAGTATTGGAAATGAAACCCTTCTTACAAGAAGGACATATAGAAGGACTTCAACCACATCTAAGAAAATAAAGGATATGTTGGATGAAGTGCGAAAGAAGTGGCTCACTCAACCTAGCTGCATTGGGGATGAGAAGTGGAAAGAGTTTCTCAAGTACTAAAAGGACCCTAAATTCAAATCCAAGTCTGAGCAAAATAAGGAAAATAGGGCCTCAGATGCAATTGGATAAGGTTTCTCCCTACACACTGGCAAATCTAACCCCATAGCAAAGCATTGGTTGCATCTGGTAATGTTAGATTCATGCTACAATCAATATTGTCCATGAAAATTTTCATGCTATGCGGATAGCTGAGATTAGGGTTGAGCGCCCATTGGTGGCTTATTCCCATACACCCACATCTAGAGGGACAGCCTATGGGCCGCACGTCAAGCAGCATAGTCCTATGTAATCATCTTCTCTTTACTTGCATTTTTGTTATTAATGTATTATATGTTTGGCATTAAAAATATTATATTTATAATATTGAATAGTAAATTATTTTAATTTGCAGAATAATTTCAACCAAAAAAAAAAAAAAGGACTTGGTATGGACTAAAACGCACAAAGGTCCTAAGTGTTAGCTTTCCTATCAAACTTTCTTAAGTTTTGGGGTTGAAAATAATTTTGATCAATATCACAGTCTGATCATATGCTTAGTGTTTGTTGATTAATTGCAGGATTAAAGTTAATCAAATGCTATTCAAGAGATCTGCCTTTAGATATAGTAATTTTATTGTATTAATTAGGATCTTTTGCATATGTGATCTAATTCATATTGATCCAAACAAGCCTTTTAAATTAGTTCAGTTGAGATAGAAATAGATCACTCAAAATGAGTTAAAATCAAAAGTTTTCTAATAAAGTTTTCAAATGTACTTTTACAAGTGCAATTTTTATACAAACTATTTTTCACTATGTGAATCGATTTATGAATGGATTTATACTGAAAATTTTGTGAAAATAAACATCAATCAATTCATGAAGAGTTGTTTTGAAAATTATTTTCATTGAAAGTTGCCAATTTTAATGAATCGATTAGATAATTGATTCATGACCTTTTTACATGATAGTGTGAATCGATTCACACATCGATTCAATCATGAAGTTCTTGATGATATTAATAGATAAATTAATTCATGAATCGATTAATGATATATGTTATTATATGTGAAAGTCGGTTCAAGAGCTCGTAGCCCCGGGCACGCCAAAGGCACCCAGTGAGCTTCGCTTAATAGTGGCACAGTAGAATTGGCCTGGCACCATCCCATGAAGCAAGCCTCACCTAGTGATGCAGCGAGGTCATTCATATAATCCCACGAAGTGGCCTACTCAGCGAGGAAGTGACGCCATGAGAAGGTCACAAGCCTATCTCTCCAAGCGGCTAATCACTCTGCTCAAGCCTGCTACCTTGCGTGGCATAGCAGCACCAAGAAATGGGTGCAGACAAACACAAGTCTATAGCTGACCAAGAGGGCCCACCCCATAGCCTACATTCTGTAGTAGCCGGATTATAGTCTGTTTATTGTCTTTCTCATTTATATATTGATGTAACACAACTGTAGCTTGTAATTGATGCATGTAACCCCTCATTCCTCCATAAATAGGATTGCATTGTTAGGAGAAGGAAGAGAGCCAACTTTTCTATGTAGAAGCTTTGCCAAAACAAAGAGCAATATTATAACATTGTAAATATACCATTGCAATAGCACACTACTGTGGATGTAGGGTCCAGTGATATCTAGATTTGGCTAAACCATGTTAAACCTTGTGTCTTCTTCTCTACTTTTCTCTTCCTCTCTACACATTTTGCTGTCCTCTTGCATTTCAAACAGATACAAGCTTAGGATCCCGAAGAACTCCCTCATTGGCCAGACTTTGGGTCATTACCAAAATCTGATGTCAACATTTTGGCACCGTCTAGGGGGATCCTACCTATTCTGGTTTATCCCCATTGCAATGGCCAAAGCAAGAATCACCAGAGCTTCGAATGCGCAATGCCATACTCCAGACGGTTATATCTCGACAACGGACTCGTCTACTACCCCCGTCATTAGAGCAGCTACTGGTATCCCCAGATCTAGCTTAGCACAATTAGTCCCCATCATCGATGGCACCGATGGACCACAGACTTGGTTTCAACACCAGGAAAAACTTGAGCACACAATGGGAGAGTTAGCCAAAACGATCGCATTGCTCGTACGGACACAAGCTCATAATGCACAAGTGTGAGCTGAGGTTGCCATGCTTAAGGTCGAACATTCCGATGAAGCTAACCAGGGATAGACCCCGCATCACCATCCATATGACCGGGATAGCGAGCTAAACCACCGAGGCCCTACCCAAGGACTGGGGGGCTTGGATCTCATGGTGGAAGGTCTCCTTCGAAGAGTCAACACTTGGAGGAGCATCCTCAAGCCCGAAATGACCAAAGGCGCTTTAAGTAACAAACCCCTCTTTCTAGAGAGATCATGGAGGAACCCCTGCCATGTAAGCTTAAAGTTCCATCCATTCCGCTATATGACGGAGATAGTGACTCGGATAACCATCTGGACTTGTTCAACATCCAGATGGATCTTTAAGCTTGTAGCCCCTTGGTCAAGTGTCACGTCTTCCCCACTACTTTGGCTAAAGTCCCTTGAGCATGGTTCAAAAGTCTCCCAGCTCGCAACATCAGCAATTAGGAAAAATGTCAGGAAAAGTTTGTCGTTCAATACCAAGTGCTACGGAAGCGACTCAAGCCCCCATGCCATCTCGCTATGATCTTCCAGAAATCCAATGTCAACATTTTGGTGCCGTTTGTGGGGATCCCACCTTTTCTGGTTCATCCCTGTTGCACTTTTAAAAGTGCAATTTTTGTACAAACTATTTTTCACTATGCAAATTTATTTATGAATGGATTTATACTAAAAATTTTGTGAAAATAAAAAACAATCGATACATGAAGAGTTGTTTTGAAAATTATTTTCATCGAAAGTTACCAATTTTAATGAATCGATTAGATAATTAATTCATGACCTTTTTACATGATAGTGTGAATCGATGCACACATTGATTCAATCATGAAGTTCTTGATGATATTAATAGCTGAATTGATTCATGAATCGATTCATAAGTTGGTAACCATCTTTTGGATCAATTTATGAATCAAAACACAATTTAAAAGTTAGTTATTTTTTAAATGTCGATGGCCATACTATAAATATAAGCTAGTTCCATTTCCCCTATTTTATAGCTCTTTTCATGTTTAGGATTCTATATTTTGCTTTGTGGATTTTGCTATTATATTTTGCTGGGATTTTGGTTACTTTTGTAATCCTTATATACACTCTAGATTTTATCATCTATTCTAATGTTTGGATTATGCATTCTGCTCTATTTTAGTGATCATGGATATGGTATGAATACTGATTATGTATGATTCATTTTTGACTTCACTCTTTATTGATGCATTATTTCTTTTTTATGTGCCGAAAGGGGAAGTAAGAAAGTTGAGATTTTAGATTTTAGACTCAGTTTGGATTCTAGACTCAATTCTTGAAAAACTTTGACCCTTGCCTAAAATTCTTTGTCACCATAAAAAATGGGGAGATTGCTAGCTTTGCTAGAGCACTTTCTCCAATTTTGATGTTGAAAAATAATTTTGATTAATATCACATTCTGATCATGCACTTAGTGTTTATTGATTGATTGCAGGATCAAAGTTAACCAAATGCCATTTAAGTGATCTCCCTTTAGATATAGTAATTTTGTTGTATTAATTAGGATCTTTTGCATTGGTGATCTAGTGCTTATTGATCCAAACAAGCCACTCAAAGTAGTTAAGTTGCAGTAGAAATAAATCACTTGAAATAAGTTAAAATCAAAAGTTTTCTAATAAAGTTTTTAAATGCACTTCCAGGAGTTTAATTTTTACAAAAACCCTTTTTCATTGTATGAATCGATTCATGAATCATTTTATATTGATAATCTTGTGAAAATGAGGATGAACTGATTCATGGAGAGTTGTTTTGAAAATTATTTTTACTAAAGAATAACAATTTTTGTGAATCGATCAAATAATTGATTCATGACCTCTTTACAGGATAGTGTGAATCAATTCACACATCAATTTAGTCATGAAGTTCTTGACGATATTCATAGACGAATTGATTCATGAATTATTCATAAGTTGGTAACCGCCTTATGGATCAATTCATGAATCGATACACAGACTAAGAGTTAGTTTTCTTTTAAATGTCAATTTGCACACTATAAATGTAAGATAGTCCCATTTCCCCTATTTTATGGCTCTTTTGATGTTTTGGATTTTGGATTTTGCTATTATATTTTGTTTCGATTCTGGTTACTTTTCTAATCCTTATATACACTCTAGATTTTATCATATATTCTGATGTTTGGATTATGTATTCTGTTCTATTTTAGTGATTATCTCTATGGTATGAATACTGATTATGTACGATTCATTTTTTACTTCACTCTTTATTGATGCATTGTCTCTTTTTGATATGCCAAAAAGGGAAGTAAGAAAGATGAGATTTTAGATTTTAGACTTAATTTGGACTCTAGACTCAATTCTTGAAAAACTTTAACCCTTATCTAAAATTGTTTGTCACCATCAAAAAAGGGGAGATTGCTAGCTTTGCTATCACACTTTCTCCAATTTTGATGTTGAAAATAATTTTAATCAATAGCACATTCTTATCATGCACTTAGTGTTTATCGATTGATTGTAGGATCAAAGTTAAACAAATGCTATTCAAGAGATCCCCCTTTAGATATGGTAATTTTGTTGTATTAAATAGGATTTTTTGTAAGTGTGATCTAATTCATATTGATCCAAACAAGCCTCTTAAATTAGTTAAATTGAGGTTGAAATAAATCACTTGAAATGAGTTAAAATCAAAAGTTTTCTGATGAAGTTTTCAAATGCACTTTCATAAGTGCAATTTTTACATAAACTTTTTTTCATTGTATGAATCAATTCATGAATCATTTTATACTGACAATCTTGCAAAAATGAGGATGAATCGATTCATAGAGAATTGCTTTGAAAATTATTTTTACTGTAGAATAACAATTTTTGTGAATCAATCAAATAATTGATTCATGATCTCTTTACATGATTGTGTGGATCAATTCACACATCAATTCAGTCATGAATTTGTTTATGATATTCATAGACGAATTGATTCATGAATTATTAATAAGTTGGTAACCACCTTCTACATCAATTCATGAATCGATACACGAACTGAAAGTTAGTTATCTTTTAAATGTCAATTGCCACACTATAAATGTAAGCCAGTCCTATTTCCCTTATTTTATGGTTCTTTTGATGTTTTGGATATTAGATTTTGCTATTATATTTTGCTTCAATTCTGCTCACTTTTGTAATGCTTATATACACTCTAGATTTTATCATATATTCTGATGTTTGGATTATGCATTCTGTTCTATTTTAGTGATTGTGGCTATATGATAACAAAATAATTTACTCATTTAATTGTCCTCTCACTTGGCATTTTAAGGTCCAAAATGACTTACTTTTAGTTGTGTTAGTGCATATTTATGATTTTGTGTCAATTGGAATCATTGAAGAAATTCTGCATAATTTGGCCATTTTGAGCAGTTTCAGTATTCTGGTCATAACTCGAGCTACACTTGTCCGATTAATGTGATTTTTGTCTTTTAGGAAAGCTAAGATATGGCTCTACAGCTTTCATGAAGACTTCAAGGCTGAATCACACAATTGGCTATCTGAATTTTGAGTTAATTTCAAAACTAGAATATTGTCTCGGGTAGCTTAACGTCTGGGAACTTATCATGTAATATCTAGAGTTGTACAAGTCCAATTGAGGTCAAGCAAGCCCAAATGGAAGCTGAGACATAAGGCCACATTTCTTACGAAGACTTCCAGTGCTTAATAGATCATTATGGACATGAAAAATGAGCTGTCACACAGAGGCAGAATTGCTATAAGTTGGGCCTTTATAGAATTTGATTTTAAGGCCCCCAATTGGCATGAAGCTTGAGCCCATTTGACTGTCCTTTGCACCAGCTCATACTCAACCAGATGGAGAGTAGTAAATCAAAAGAAAACCAAAAGAAGCAATCTGTAATGGGTAGTTCATGCAAGAGCAGTGGCAGTAAGCAACCGGATTGCACCATAATCATTGCCTACTCACCTACTAGCAGCTACCCTTTCTTTTTCCCTGGCAAAGTCATTTTAGTTGAAGTTTTTAGTTCTATTTTGCGGACTTTTTTTCATGTATAGAGAGCAAGCTTTTGCTCTTCTTTTCTCTGTATTTTTCTACCTTCCATGGAAGGCTAAACTTGTAATCAATTCAAGGGTTGACAAACTTAAAGATTAATATGGAGATTTTGTCCCTTCAACTTGCATTCAATTTTTTGGTCATTTCTCTCCTTTCCTTTGATTTTTATTGTGATATCTAAATTGAATGGATTCATTTAGTTTAGATACTAATATGATTATTGAGATTTTGACAATCAATTTTAGGAAAAGGATAGGAAAACCAAGCAATGCATTGAGATTTTGATGGATTATTTGATGGCTAAGTTCTAATTAGACTCATTAATTATTTCAAGGATTCTTGTTGTGATTTTAGGCCATAGAATATGATCAACAATTGAATGAATATTTAGTGATCAAGGATACATTAATCTCAAGTTTAGTTGATTCCCT
>JANHAO010022880.1:0-12063 GCA_026873985.1 Saraca asoca
ACATAAAACTAAGGCAAAAACATTAAGAAAACATAAAATACTATTAACAAAATGAACTAAAACCATCTTATTTTTATGCACTTTTCCCCATTTATCAAGCATGCAGAGGTTTAACATGGTTTGGCCAAATCTGGATGACACTGGACCCTATGTCCATGAAAAAGTTTTATTATACTGAAGGAGTTTTTACAGAGTTTTGGCTATGGATTCCAGCAGAGTTTCTTCTAGCATATTTGTGCCTCACTCTCTATACAAAGGTTGTAGCCCCCCATTTATAAAAGCATGGAGGGGTATAAATGGAACTAAATAAACTGTACATCTGTTACATTAAATAGTAAATGCACAAGACAACCTAGGGCATTATAGACTAGTTTCTACAGGTTACTTTCTGTGTGTGGGGCCCAATGGTCGTATTTTGCAAAATGGTGATGCAAGTTATCTGCTGGCCTGATGCTTGATCGTAGCGAGCTTCTGGTTAGGTAAGGTTGCATCCTAGCGGCTCGAGCTTGTATGCTGAGATTGCTGTTGGCTCACGACCTCAAGCTCGTTTGGCCATCGAGCTCGAGTCCTCAGCGAGTTGAGGTCCTTTGCATAATGACCTCACAGTCTAGCAAACTCATCCCTTTGTCAGACTGAACTTTTTCTGGGCCTTTGCCAGCCCACTTTGCAGTGCCAAATTCTAATAACAACACTATCCCCCCAACTCTCAGTTCGCTTTATAGACTAGAAGTTAGACTTCTACAGGTATAAGCTCGTGCTGCTATGACACATCATAACTCTGGTCTTTATCTTGCGCACTTGCTTCCTTTTGCGAGGTGCCACTTCGACGAACTGGGGCCTTGTGAAACTTAGAAGGCTGTATGGACAAGTTTTTGCTGTTGGACCCTTATTCAGCCTATTCCAAATCCAAAATCAGAAGATATTTTTAATCTTAGTTAGAAATGCCAGTGCAGTCAAAGTTTTTTGGGTCGGCTTGCCATTTCATTTTTCTAGACAAAGCGTGTCTTGCGGTTATTAGTGCTTAGCCTCATTTTTGTTCAAGCCATTAAATGAGAGTGGTTGGGGGATTCCTTCCAGATCCTTTAGTTAGATCAAAATAGGTCTATTTAAAGCACGGGGAGTCCTCTTCTTCCCTCAGAGAGTGACCAAATAGAAGTTTCAAATAAACCTCCTAATTTATCGATACTCCGCCTTCTGGGTGAGGCATGTATGATTTGCTGCATAAGAAGTTTCAAAGTCAATACTTCTCTAGTAATGAGGGGAGATCTTGTATGGATCTTGGATTATGCCCTCACGGTTGTGAGGTTTCTCCTTTTCAGTTGCTCCAATGAGCTTTTCTGGATTCCTTGATTTTGGGAGTTAAGTTGAGGAAGAGCTTGCTGCTGAGGAAGAGGGCTAGAAGAAGAAAGTTGGGGACTAAAGTGAGCTCATGAGTTTCGAACCAGCAAGGGTTTGTCTCTTAATGGCTAGCCCTCTGATTGGTGGGAACTTTCCCTTTATACGTCAATCCTTCTTCTAGAAGAACTAGCTATAGCTTTCTTTGACTTGTATTTTGACTTTTTCTGATGTAAATGTACCTCACTGAGGCTTTTTAATGAATAAAATTTCCTTCTTTTTTTATTCAAGTACTTAGCTATTTGTCCTACAATTCTCAGATGATAAATGTTAATTCTGCTCATAAAAAATAACTAAATAGCCAATCAGCAATGCTTTTTTAATCAAAAGATAAATTTGGCCTAAATATAAGTGAGCAACATATAAGTAGGCCGCATGGTACTAAAGCTTATGGTCGCATGAGAGCTGCGAGATTTTGATCGTATGAGAGCTGTAAAATTCAGGTCGCATGCATAAGGTGGCTAAGAAAGTTACTCGTATGTATGATAAGATTATGGTAAGATCATAGTGTAGTGGCTAAGAAAGTGGCTCGTATGCACGAGCTTTAAGTTGCACACATGCAATGGCTAAGAAAGTTGCTTGCATGCGTGGTAAGATCACTGTATGCATGTGGTGGCTAAGAAAGTGGCTCGCATGCATGAGCTTTAAGTTCCACACATGCGGTGGCTAAGAAAGTTGCTCGCATGTATGGTAAGATCACAACAGACGGTGGCTAAGAAAGTTGCTCGTGCATGTAGTAAAGTCATTACGCGCACACGGTGGCTAAGAAAGTGGCTCATATATGCAAGCTAAAGATCACATGCACACGGTGGCTAAGAAAGTTGCTCATATGCATGGTAGGATCGCAATGCACAATGGCTAAGAAAGTTGCTCATGTGTGCGGTAAAGTCGTTGCGCGCATATAGTGGCTAAGAAAGTGGCTCGTATGCACAAGCTAAAGATCACATGCACATGGTGGCTAAGAAAGTTGCTCGCATGTATGGTAAGATCGCAACACATGGTGGCTAAGAAAGTTGCTCGTGCATGTAGTAAAGTCATTGTGCGCACACGATGGCTAAGAAAGTGGCTCATATGCGCAAGCTAAAGATCACATGCACACAGTGGCTAAGAAAGTTGCTCGTATGCATGGTAAGATCGTTGCATGCATGCGATAGCTAAGAAAGTGGCTTACATGCATAAGCTTTAGATCGCATAAGAGCTACAAAAACATGATCACATAAAAGCTACGAAAGCATGATCGCACAAAAATAATACTAAGAACTAAGCCATGATAGTGTGATGCCTTGTTCGTTGCATTAGTGCGATGCTCAATCATAACTTAAGGCTCAGTTTACAAAGCATGCACTTCTCAGGATCTCAAGACCACGTCAAACATTTTCCAGAATTTTTAAAAGAATCTACATGAACTAACCTTCAATATATGGTTCTCACTATAGCCAGCTACTCCTGCTCAGGGTCCCGCTAAGGCCGGAGAGGCTGCTGTGCTACAGGCCACAATACGTACTCTCTCAAGTGCCCCCTCTTAATCAAATCCTCGATGGCATCTCTGAGAGCTCAGTAATCTGAAGTGTTATGCCTCACTTCATTGTGATATGCATAGAACTTGTTTGCGTTTCTGCCTGCACGAGGTGCTCGTAAGGGAGTGGGAGTTCCAAAGTCTTCTCTACTCCTTTCTATTGCATAAATCCTATCAGAAGTATCTGATAAGACATTGTAGTGCTCGTGGTGAACCAATTGCTGAGGCCATTCAGCCTTGGCCTTCTTTGTGAGCTAGGGGTTGGAGTCGCTTTGCGTCCTTATGACCATTCTTCCTCTTACTTTGGCCTAGGCTATCTAATTTGGGCTTTCTCACACCAAATGTCTCCTCCAACCTAATTTGCTTAGTAGCTTGATCATAGAATTCTCCCAAGTCTACTATCAAGGATTTTTATATACTTTTATATAGCTTGCCATCTTTGTGAAGCCCAGCAAATATTGCCATCAAGATGCTCTCATTGGATAGGCTCTCCACATTGTCAATCTCACACCTAAAACAAGCAATGTAGTCTTTCAAAGGCCCATGCTTATGCTGAGAGATTATGATGAGATGGCAGGGGGAGCGAGCGCCTCTTCAGTGCCCTATAGTGGTTGAGAAATTTTTGCTGACATTATTCCTAGCTATTGACACTATAGGCCGGGAGGTTCTTAAGCTAGGCTCAAGGACGTCTCCTAATGTGATGGAAAAGATATGGCACCTGATTAGAGGATTACTTGTCTGAAAATCCATCTAATTGTTGAACATGTCCAAGTGATTACATGGGTCGTTGTCTCCATTGTATAGCAAGAAGGTAGGAATTCAGAGTTTCTGTGGGAGGGGCTTCATTTTAATTTTCCTGGATAAGGGAGTTCGTTCCTTGGCATGACTTTGGTCACCTCGAGCTTGGGAGTTTGCCTTTGCTTGCTTCACCCTTTGGAACAATTCTTCCACCAATAACGGCAATCCTTCAAACTTTTGGCTAAAACCCTGGTGGCTTCTTGCATCCTCCTTATCGTGCGGGTGATGATCTGAAATGTGCTCATGACTGGTTTTGTTAGAAGGTTTAGCTCGCTACTATCGGGAGACATTTTCGAGTGTGATGACTTCATCTTGTCTTTGCACACCTTGAGTCTATGCTTGAGCCAGCATCTGGAATGCTGCAGCCATCATCCTCATTAAACCCTCAAATGCTTCCTGGCACTGGCACCATGCTTGGGCTTCATTGGCCTCAAGGGCAGTGACGACGGGGTTGGTAGTGAACTAGGGAGGCAAAACCATTGGCGATTCTAGCAGTAGAGGAGCTTGCAGTATGACCTTCCAACCAGTTAATGATAACATCCAGCTTCCTAATGGCCTTTCCTCTCACCAGTTCAACTAAACAAAATCAACTAGAGAAACAGAGAATCAACCATAGAAAAGAAGGGTCCTATCGGGCGTGCCAAGATGTTGATTGTGGATTTCGATTAAACTCAAATCTGGCCAACAGAGGGGGTTCTTTCGACACCCAAGTTGTTTCCCGGTTGTTGAGGTGTAGAAAGGTGCTGAATAGCTAGAGGAAGGAAGAGAAGAATGAAGCACATAGAGGTTTAACGTGGTTTGGCCAAATCCATACAGCACCGGACCCTATGTCCACAAAAATGTTTTGTTATATTGAAGGAGCTTTTATAGAGTTTTGGCTATGAATTTCGGTTAAGTTTCTACTAGTATATTCGTGCCTCTCTCTCTGTACAAAGGTTCTAGCCCCCCCATTTATAGAAGCATGGAGGGGTATAAATGGAACTAAATAAACAATACATCTGTTACATCAAATGTTAAATGCACAAGACTGCCTAAGGCATTATAGAATGGCTTCTGTAGGTCGCTTTCTATGTGTGGGGCCTGATGGTTGTACTTTGCAAAATGGCAGTGCAAGTTATCTACTGGCCTGATGCTTGATCTCAATGATCTTCTAGCTAGGTGAGGTTACGTCCTAGTGAGCTCAAGCTCGTGTGCTCAGACTGCTACTAGCTTACGACCTTGAGCTCATTTGGCCACCAAGCTTAGGTGCTCAGCGAGCTGAGGTCCTTTGCACAGTGACCTCGCAATCTGGTGAACTCGTCCCTTTCTCAGGCTCGGCTTCTTCTGGACTTTGCCAACCCACTTCATAGTGCCAAATTTTGCTGATAACACTTATAACCTCCCAGCCTCTATAAATAGGAGGGGGGAGATCATTGTAAGGGATAGTCAAAATATAGTAAAGAATGCATACTATAACTGCCAAATTTTCCAGAGAAATAAAAAAATACCATGGAAATAGGGACCAGTACCATCTAGTTTTAGCCGAACCATGTTAAAAAGCTTGTAGTGTTCATCTTGTTCTTCCTCCTTCTCTGTGCTTTTACCATTTTCCTGCATTTCCACAATCAAATTGTAGCTTGGGGATGCAACAACTGTTTAGGTTGACTAAGATTTGGGCCTTACCAAATTTCACCATTAATAGTTTATATTTTGTAAAGAAAATGGGATCCTTTGGAAATTCCATGGAAAACCCTAAAGTACACATGTGATTAGAATTATATCTATTGGAGGAATAAGGGGAGAATATCTATTGGAAGAATGACATGAATGATGCCGATTGATATCTGTTAGGTAAGGTTGCCTTTAGGAACTACCCCTTAGATTCCAATTGCGCATGGAAAACTTAAATTTTTTTCGGATACTCATTTGTTTGTAAAGTAAAATGTTGTACTCATCTCTTACTTTAACTTGATGACTAGTATACTTATTTAAATTGTTTTTCTCACTAAATTAAAGCTTTCAGGTTTGATATGATGTTTGCAAACTAATATTTATATCTATGTACCATAATATTTTACTATATTACTTTTGAACATGATTTATAAACTAACCTTTGGTTTCCTAGAGGATTATCCACTCAATGGGTTTCTAAGAAACTCACTCTATTTTCTTTTCTATTTTTAGAGCTTGAGGCCACTCCTACTATTCACCCATATTCATCTAGACCTAGGTCTGCTCCTTGATGGGGTAGACTACTTTTATGAAGCACGAATGCATATTGATGGTGGTATTTTGGTAGTTGGTATAGTCAAGTCATCTATGTATATATGTTTGGTTGTCTCCTAATAGTTTGTGTACATTATGATGTTTGGGATCCTATGGTACTTTGTTTAGCTATACAAGTTGTGAGTAGGGTGTATAGCCCTTAGCTATTATATTAGCCTAGTGCCCAGGTTTGAAAAATAGGGGAAACTCTACTGGATTTTTGCTAGAAATTTGATAATTTTTTTTTTTGAAAAATGTGATTGTGCTACTTAAATTTGTCTTCATGTCCTATATGTTTTGTGTTTCACTAGTTGACCTCCTCATAAGAAGGGTGTAATATCAAAAGTTTTACTACATGGTTAGGCTTGTAGAAAGTTACCTATCAGTGACTTTTTACACTAGTCACATACTCTCAAGACACCATAAGGCTTCATTCCATCTATACAAAGTCCAAGCTTAAGGTTTCTTACTTCACTACCAAATTGAGGGAAGCCATTGAGGACAATCAACCAGATGTCAAAGTTTGTCATTAGAAATCATCTATTCTGAATGCGACATTAAGTTCTTGGCACCCCTTACATTAGCAAACATGCGTTCAAACATTGGTATTAATAGAAGATACCATAACACCTTAGCTGGAGCCCCTTTACTTTTCACAACATCATTCTTCTTCAATTTGTAATGTGGTGCCCTACATTTTGGACACCCCTGTAAACTTTTAAACTCCTATCAATACAATATGCAATCATTAAGGCAAGCATATATCTTCTTATACTTCATACCTATTGGACACAATATTTTCTTGGCCTCGTAAGTATTATTTGAAAATTCATTACCTTTCAGAAGCATATCTTTCAGCAGTCCAAGTAAGGTCAAGAAACTCTAATCAGTCCGCCCATTCCCCTCTTTCAAGTTGAACAATCTCAACTCAGCAACTAATCATGTAAATTTAGTACAACCTAGATAGAAAGGCTTTTCTGCATCACTTAACAAGCTTTCAAAAATATGTGGCTGTTTAACAAATAAGTGATCTCTTATTTCCTTAACTTTCATTCTCTTAACACAAGAATATCTCAAACAAGGACACCTGATCAACTTATTACTATTTGTCGCACGTCGATCAATAGCAAATCTAATAAACTCCTCAACCCCTTTTGCATATTCTTCACTCAACCAGTCAATAGATATCCACCTATGATCCATGACTACCCAATCTAAATTTTAACATATACATTAGTCAACAAATAATTTTGGAAGTGTTTTACTTTGTTCTAAAGTATTATCATGAATTTAATCAAACTTATTTGAATCGGTATTTGGATTACAAAGTTGTGATTTGAATCTTGACTTAACTTTTTGCATGATATATTATTGTGATCCAAAATTTAAAAAAAAAAACTAGGGCACACAATTAAACATACTTAGCACACAATTCATCATATCCACACAACATTAATTATTAATAAAATTCAAAAAAAAAATAATTGTTACCTAGAAGTAGAGAGAAAGTGAGATTAAGAAGATCGGCTCAAACTACCGAGAAAGGGAGAGATAGAGTGAACTAGGCTCTTTTGATCGACAAAAAAGTAAAAGTGAGAGTACCTTTGAATCATGGGAAATAAAAAGGGTGAGAGCTACGATATCAAACCTAGAAGAGAGCATGAGTGACAGTCATATGTGCAAAAACTATATAGATGAAAAACGTTCAACGTCAATCGTTTAGTCATAATCAACGTCTTAATCTTCATATTCCCACCAACATATCTCATTTATTTCAAATTTATTTTTGTCCATTTAGTTTTCTTAGATAATATATTATAATTTTCACAAATAAATAGCTCAAAGACTAATTATTTTTGTCTATTAAATTAATGCTTAAATTTTTGAACTATTTTGTCTAATTTAATAGTATTAAATTCTTAAGCTGTTAAGTAGTCTTTGTACAATGGAATTATTTTATTTGGAAAAGAAAAAATTAATGACTAGAGGATAAATTTTATTCATAAATAAAATTAGGCACAATAAGAAGAGTTTTAAAAGTTAAAGATCTATAATATATAAATCTATTTCAAATGCGTTAAGACTTTCAATGTCACTTTTTGCTAAAAAAAATCGACATCATTGAGACTTTAGACATTGGTTTAGTATTAAAAATTGATGTCTTTTCTTTAACTACTCATTTTTTAAAATACAAACAACACTAATACGTCTCATTTATTTCAAATTTATTTTTGTCTATTTTTATTTTCTTAGATAATATATTACAATTTTCATAAATAAATTTCTCAAAGGCTAATTATTTTCTGAGTTATTTTTTCCTATTAAATTAATGCTTAAATTTTTTAATTATTTTATCAAATTTAATAGTATTAAATTCTTGAAATATTTTGTAGTCTTTGTAAAATGGAATTATTTTATTTGGAATAGAAAAATTAATGGTCAGAAAATAAATTTTGTTCATAAATAAAATTAGGCACAATAATAAGAGTTTTTTTTTTTAAAAAAAATAGAGATTTGTAATATATAAATCTATTTAAAAAGTGGAAACTTTCAACATCGATTTTTGTTAAATAAAAAACCAATATCATTGAGACTTTAAATGTTGGTTTGGTATTAAAAATGGATGTATTTTCTCTATCTAGTCATGTTTTAAAATATGGGCAATGCTAATATGTCTCATTTATTTTGAATTTATTTTGTTCATTTTGCTTTCTTAGATAATATGTTAAAATTTTCACAAATATATTTCTCAAAGACTGTTTATTTTTTGAGTTATTTTTGTCCATTAAATTAATCCTTAAATTCTTGATTTACTTTGTCTAATTTAATAGTATTAAATTCTTGAAATATTATGTCGTCTTTATTGTTATGGGTAAAAATCGGCTTTGAAAAAGTGAGACAAACATGAGTCCAGCAGAAGCTAAGTTACTCAGCTCGCTAAAGATGACCAGCGAGAACCACCTCGCTCATCACTAGGAAGTGACATAATAAGGTCATCATGAGGCTGACTCGCTAAACAGCTAACCATCCTGCTCAAGCTTGCTATGCTACAGCGACAACACCGAGCTCACTAAGCAATCCCCCACAGTGACCCCGAGTCGAGAATCTCCGCTTGGGAGGATGGACGTCTCACTTGACAAAGCGAGACCACAAGACAGACACACGAACTTTAGCCTACAACCGACAAGAAGGGCCCACCCCGTAGAAAGTAGCCTGCAACAGCCGAATTGTAGGAGTTTTATTGTCTTTCACATTTATTTTTTGATGTAACACAACTATAGCTTATGATTATTATATATAACTCCTTCTTCCTCTATAAATAGGAATACATTGTTAGAAGAGGAGGAGGCCGAAAAACTTGTAAGCAAAAAGCTCTGTAAAAATCTCCTTTCTTATATAAATAAAAGTTTCGCTATGGACGTAAGGTCCGGTACCTCCTGGATTTAGCCGAACCACATTAAAATACCGCTTCACTCTCTCCAGTTCGATCCTTCTTCCTCCCCTCTCAATTCCTTACACTTTGGAAGGCAGTCTTGGGTCCAAGAATTCATCTCTGTTGGCTGGAGTTTGGGACTCTCCATGTGAACCAAATTCCAATATCAACATTTTGGTTCCATCTGTGAGGACCCATCTACTCTCTAAAGTGTTCATTGCAGCTCAACGATGGTAAGACAAAGAACTACTCAAAGTTTAACCGCTCCAGTCTTTCAACCAGCGAATGCTTCCATTGCAAGGGCTCACCGGCATTCAACTGCTGTCCCTAGAACTGAAGAGGTGTAAACACCCAGCCAACCCCAACCGACACTCAAAAGTACGGTAAGAGAATTGGCTGAAACTGTTAGAGCACTGGCACAGGCACAAGCCTAAGGTGCTCAAAGACAAGAAGAGATCATGGTGCAACTCCAACAGCTCTGTAGAGAAGCTCAGAAAGAAACTCATGAAGATCGCGATAGTCAACAACTGGAGAGCTCGCAATGAGTAGAAAGCTCCACCCCTCAACCTGAACTACGGGACCGAATAATGGAGGATCCAAAGGCTTAAACGGCTAGAAGAATGCCCATAGCCTCAAAGCAATCAACCTTGCTATAAGGAAAGCTCACCGTTTTTGTGGAGATTGAAATGCAGCCTCTCCCACAGAAACTTAAAGTGCCCGCGATCCTGCTGTATGATGGGAATAGCGATCCAGGTGACCACCTAGACGCATTCAACATCCAGATGGATCTTCAAACAATTGACCCCTTGGTGAAATGCCATGTTTTTTCAGCCACATTAGGAGGGATACCTCGGGCATGGTTCAAAAACCTCCCCGGTCGCAATGTTAGCAGCTAGGAAGAATGCCAAAGGAAATTCGTTGACCAATACCGGACACTGAGTTATTTTTGTCCATTAAATTAATGCTTAAATTCTTGATTTACTTTGTCTAATTTAATAGCATTAAATTCTTCAAATATTATGTAGTCTTTGTGAAATGAAATTATTTTATTTGAAATAGGAAAAATTAATGGTTAGAGAATAAATTTTGTTCATAAATAATATTAAGCAAACTAATAAGAGTTTAAAAAAAACCTCTAATATATTAATTTGTAATATAAGAATCTATTTAAAATGAATAAAGACTTTAGACATCAATTTTCATTAAAAAAATGAAAACTGAAGTTGTTGAGACTTTAGATGTTAGTTTTGTATTAAAATCTAACATTTTTTCTCTAATTAGTCAATTTTTAAAAACATACATCTAATATTATATGTCATAATTTTTATTTTAGATATCTTTATTATCATAAAACTGACATGTAAATCATTAACGACATCAATTTCTATTAAAAAAAACTGGTGTCTTTATCTATTAACTAGTTAAATAAAAGACTAATTCATTATAACTTTACAATGTAATACATTATAATTCATTACAACTGCAAAATAAAAATATTACAACTTTCCTATTGGTCTTTATCACATTAGGATAGGTGAAACCCAACCCATTGATCTCAAATTTCGTCAATTTTGTGTAAGGACTAGTATCTCCAAAGTATTGCAAAATAGATATACATAAAGCAAATCACATATCTATATATAACAGAATAATACCATAATTTTTGTAATAGAAATATCAACATATCCATATATCACATGTCCAAATCACATATCCATATATCAAATATCCAAATCAAACTATTATACCTCTTGTGGATCATGGTGATTTTTCTCCATTTGAGTGATTATGTCACTCACATACTTTAATATAAAGTATCCACACTCAACATTTCCTCTTTCACAAGGGCACTACAACAAATCAAATATAAATAAACATTTTAATTAAATATGAAATTACTTAGAATATTTATAAAAGGTATTCAATATGATTAAAAAAAAAATTACTTTAAGGAGATCCTTTTTGTGTTAGGCTTTATCCTATTGTCGTCCAAGTAAAAATAAGCCTTAACACATTTGTTGAATCAAATTCATGCAAGAAATCAATATATTAATAAAGGAAATTATATATATAAATCCCAAAACTAAATTTTAACTTACAAAACAATCCATGTGTCAACTAAGATTTTGATATTCTTTCGAGCTGGATGCCCTAAAGGACAAGCTAGTAAACAATATTTCTCTTGGGATATATCATGCACAGCATCCAATGATGCCTATAATAATAAAATATTAGATAAATCATAAAAAAATATCAGATAAATAATAACAAGTTGATGCCTATAATAACAAAATATCAAATATCACATTAGATACTTACGACCCAATAAATAGTACAAAAACACCATGCCTTATATTTTTTTAGGACATTCGAGATATATGTTGTCTTTTCTTCATTGCTAGTTCTTCTGGTGCAAGTAACTGTAGACGTAGAAATCCAACACCCAATCCCTTGGTCACACAGTCATGATGCAAAAGCCTTTATAGGAAAATAAAGGAAATGATTAGGAAAACACATTGAACTATAAAATATAAATAAGATTATGAATTGAAAGTTAAAGGTAAACTCACATTTAAAAACTTGGATGCAAGATTGATAAGTAGAAAATGTACCTATAAAAATACCTGATTTTGCGTCTTAATTAATCATTAACTTGTAGTTTTTGTCTATCTTTTCC
>JANHAO010022881.1:0-12054 GCA_026873985.1 Saraca asoca
TAATTTGATTGAAGATATTAGAGACATGAGAGAAGAAAGATTGTATTGATTCATCTTCCTGCATAAGTAATGTGTCAAAATCTTTGAACTCATTTTTGAGTGTCTCCCATGCTACTTGTGCATTGGTTGCTAGCATAATTCTTAGAAAAATCTCCTTGCTAACTCCTTGTTGGATGAAGAACAAAGCCTTGACATCACGTTGCTTGTTTTTCTTATACTCCTTTTGTTGTGCTTCTATCCACGTAGCCAATTCTTCTTGATTTGATGGAACTTCATATTCATACTCTATAACATCCCACAAGTCTTGTGAAATGAATAAAGTCTTCATTTGGATCCTCCAACAATTATATGCTTCCCCATTGAAAATGGGAATTAAGGTTTGGGTATAATTGAAGGTTGGTAAATTACGTGGAGGAAGGAAGGCCATTGAGAAGGATCAACATTACTCTGATACCACTGTAAGATTTTTGGAGAGATGAAAATTATGTGAGATATTTTGTTTTGTTTTGTGTAGTATGGAGGATGTAGGTTTTGTTTTGTGTAAAGAAAAATGTGGGTTAGGCTTTTTTATATTATAAATGCTTGAGTGGAGAGAGAGAGAAATTTGGGAAATGCTTATTTTATTACTTTTTTTGGGGGGTTTGTTATACAGTTTGGCTTAGCTTTGGCTGAGCAAATTCTCAACCTTTCTCAGCCCTCTACATGCCTTTTTATAGGGAGATTAAGTCGGCATTATTACCGACTTTGTAGGTTCTAGAACATTTTACATTTTGCTGATTTTTTCTGTATCATTAGGCTAGATTTTTCTAATAATTTTTCTAAATTAATCTTTAACACTCCTAACTGACATTAAGAGCCATTTTGGTATCAATATTAGGTGATTTTTTCCTTTCTGTTAGAACTAAAAATAAAAAAAAATAAAATAAAAAAAAAAGAAAAGAGAAATTCTTTTATCACAATTTTAACTCAATACACAAAGAAATATTGTACTCTATCTAACTCACAAGCTTGCTAGCTTATTTCTCTTTCTCATTTGATTACATTATAAAAACTGAAATAAGTTATATTTATAGGTAAAACTAGACTAATAAGATAAGAATAAAATATTTAATTTTATCCTAATAAATTAACATTATTTTCACTAAATTTTACCTACTGCATTCCAAAAATAAAGACTTAAGGCTTATTCTAACAAATTAGCATTATTTTTATCTGCTATATTCAAAAAATAAAGACTTAAACTTTATCTCAAATCCTAACTTTATCTTATTATAAATGAGGCTTCAGTTTCCACAATTTAAAGCTTTAACCTTTATTTTTTTTTTTCAAAATCTAATTTAGATTATTTTTAACACCTTTGTTGGTGGGAGTACTATTAAACTTTCATGTGATGGACCTCTTAGAGTGACATTTGCTGTATTCTGCGGTATCTGCATTTGTATCTTGCATTGCTACCTTTGATTTGCCACTAGATGAATATAATCCTAATTTCTAGTTCTTAGGAGAAGTTTTGGATTCTCTATGATGGAATTTGAATTTAGTTTACGCAAAATACTGCATTGTGGCTTTCCGAGGACAAGATGATTTAAGATTGGTAAACTAAAAGAGAGTTCTTCGCCATGGTTGTTTTGCAAGCGTAGAGTCAGTAACTCACCCGGCAAGATTTACTTGCACTGAAAGATCACCAAGATGTACTGAGAAATAATAGTACAGACATCATCAATATGATCATGGGCTTCGGTTTGGATTTCACGAGTTAGCAAGCACCTTTTTTTGCTCATGTTATCTTTAATCATTCAGCAGTTACATTTGTCTGTGCTATTATTTCAGTAGTTTTTTGTTTCTTTTCTCTTTTTTCTGGCATAAGACACTTTTTTTAACTATGTGAGTGATTTTGTGTGAGCTCAAAATGCTCTTGGGCAACTATTTTATCATATAAAAACATAAATATCGATATAAATTCATTACATCATGAAAAATATTATTTCCCCTTCAGATGTCAACATTTTTAGCACAAGCACGCATCATACAATTAAATTTAAATTAATCTCAATTGTTTAGTTAAATAGATTAATTTAACTTGTATTTTATCATAAGAAATTCTGCCGAGCACGTATTCAACCCATCATATATGAAAACATCATATTTTTGTTTGTATCCAATCAAAAATTTCTGTGTCATATATATTATATGGATTTAGTTTTCTTAAAGTGTAAGAACTACTTTAGATTATGTTTAATCCTATTATACACACACACACACGTAAATAGATTGAAATAAAATCAATTCTATTTTCAAATAACACAATGAGAATTTGATAACTTTTTTATGTATGCTAATATTTTTTTAAAGAAAATAATTATGTGAATTGCATAACTCATTGTTTTTAAGGAAATACTTCCGGATAATCATGAGATCCACGCATGGCAGTGATTGGCGCACACGATTGTTAGCAATGGACAAAACAAAGGAGGAGTAATTAACTTGAACCAATGACCAAAACAAGGGAATCATATTTATTAGAGAAGGACACCCATAACATATTATATCTAGTCTTTATAGCTTTTTATTTATATTATTAATATTTATTCTCCTTCTTTGGAACTTCATTTACTGCTAATGTCCCATGTCCGTAACACCACCCAAGCAACGAATCCATGATCTTCTGACTTATAGATCACGAACACCAAATCTTGCATTGTGATCTCTCCCTCAACTGTGACTCGTTTGGCTCCCCGGAATATACAGAAAAGAAAGCCACGGAAAATATTAGCCTTTCAAGAGCTGCCGTAAGTTTTTTAACCTTCTCGTATCCTGGACTTCGTCTGTTTTCTCTGCGATCCAGCAATGTAATTGCGGTGTATTATTGATAATGATACTAAATACATTATAAACTTGTATAATCCTTTAAAGATATATCATATGGCTTAGTTGATGACTTGATTCATAAACTCTATATATACAGATTTAGAAGTTAAGTTGAAGCTCATTCAAGTCTTGAATGAGATTTTTTTTTTCTGCAGGTGATATTATATTTGTTGTTGAAAATGCAGGGCAAAAGAAAATATAGATTGTGATTCTGACATATATCAATGGCCATGTGTGTCAAATTTGAAAGAATCGGAGGAAAGCAAATCACATAATTTCTTATAAGTCCTTACTGGACATTATAGTTTGGTAGCAATAAGAGAATAAACAACTAAAATTCTATTTGTAGATTCAAGTTATTCTGGTTGGTGGAATGTTAGGCCCAGTGTAAAGGTTATGCCTTTCACATCAGCATATCAGATTCATACAACTCAAACAACCTTGGTCATCCTTCTGCAGGCACAATTTGGAATCCCTGCCAGATCAAGAGTAGTTAAATCAAAATGGATGTTGAACAGCTCATTTTGTTGGGATCAACTGTTTGTGTCATGATAACAGTTCACCTTTCTATGAAGCTACTCTCAGAACATGTTCAAAATTGGAAGAAGCCAAAGGAGCAAAAGGCCATAGTAATAATCATCCTCATGGCACCAATATATGCTGTAGACTCCTATGTCGGTCTGATAAATTTCTTTGGAAGCAGACCATTCTTTACACTATTGGACTCGATTAAAGAGTGCTACGAGGCTCTGGTAAGATTTTGTGGACTTGGAATGTATAAGGCGATCAAATTCTAATTTCATGTTAAAGTATATAACAAATTTTTATTGAACTTAATGACTAGGATGTATGACTACTTACTTTGTGACCTACAGGTGATTGCTAAGTTCATGGCTTTATTGTACAGTTATTTGAACATATCTTTGAGTAAAAACATCGTGCCGGATGAGATCAAAGGAAGAGAGATTCATCATTCGTTTCCGATGAATCTTTTTCAGGTGGATAATACTCACCAAAGTCTTGTACTATTAATGTTTTATGTCATGCATCTGGAGATGATAATGTTTGACAAATGAAGTATTAACTTCCCACTATTAACAACACTCACAATTGTACACATGATGCAAACGGAATTAAACTGGGCCCCATCAACCCCCTCGCAACTGTCAACTACAGACATGGCACATTCTGCTTCATGCTATTGTATAACATACTTGATCAATTATATAATCAATGTATTTTTCTTCATGAACATGTCAAATTATAAGAATGAAATTTAACTGATTATGGTCATCATATTGCAGCCTCCCACTGCCCATCTGAACCACAATATGCTGAGGCTTCTCAAATACTGGACTTGGCAATTTGTTGTGCTGCGCCCAGTGTGCTCCATTTTGATGATAACCCTGCAGTATTTTGAGGCATATCCCAGTTGGGTCAGCTGGACATTCACAATCATTTTGAACATCTCAGTGTCACTAGCACTGTATTCTCTTGTTGCCTTCTACCATGTATTTGCAAAAGAGTTGGAACCACATCAGCCTCTCGCCAAGTTTTTATGCATTAAAGGGATAGTCTTTTTCTGCTTTTGGCAGGTACATTCCTACGTTCTGCCTTGATTCTTTAATCTTTATATGATGATTGATCACCCAAGTTTGTGAAACTATGCTTTTGTGTATTAGTTTAACCATTGGCTCTGTTCAATTTCTCCAGGGAGTTGTGCTCGAAATCTTGGCAGCAGTGGGAATAATACAATCCAGTCATTCCTGGTTAAGTGTGGAGCGTATTGAAGAAGGCTACCAAAATATTTTGGTCTGCATTGAAATGGTTTTCTTCTCAGCTTATCAGCAATATGCATATAGTGCTGCACCATACAGAGAGGAAAACAAAAGTAAAACACCTTCAGATAAAAAGACAGAGTAATACTTGGTGTTAGTACTACTTATATACGACCTGCCATTGTATTAGGCTCGCAAGGGAAAGCAGGACGTAAGCAAGAAAACTTTCTATGTGGTTCTTGAATGTATTTTCTATTAATAATATCAATTCTTGGCACTTGTCTAAGGACAGTGGCGAAATCTACCAATTGTGTACAATAAGATACAGATATGATGCTGCTCCACATGTGACAAACCAGCAGAAGATACTTTAAGAGGAAAAGATTTTAAGATAACCAGAAGACATAGGAATTGATTGTGCTACTGCCTGCTTGCACTTCACATCCGATAACCACACTCCTAACACCTATGCACATGAAATAATTTGAATCAAACTAACTCCACTTATTAAAATAATTAAGATCAATTTAATTTAGATTATATCATGTGTACACATATGAGAAACGTCATGAGATGTAATGTGTAAGCAACATAATTCATTGAATTAGAGGCAGAACATTTCTCGCAACATATCTAAAGAAAATATTGGGAGAGAAACTGAAGAATCCTTCAAAATTTACTCTAGGTTAATAAACATAAGTATTTAAATTTTCAGATTATCAGGATCCGCAGTTCCTCAGGGTGGGAAAACTATTTGTAGTGTCTTGATGCCATGCTCAGATTTACGCTGCAACATAACCAACAAGGGGTTTGTGACAGATTGAAACTAGATGTTCATTACAACTCCTGCTAAAACACAACAAAGTATCTAATATACTGTTTGAAGAAACCCTAGGCCTAGAGTTCACTACCTACTGCAGCCATAAGTTCCAGAAGTCTTCAGGTCAGAGTTCAAATCTTAACTCCAGCAAACTGGCTGTTGTTAACCCTCCCCCTCTAACTGAGGAAGGGGTGAATAAAAAAGACAGACAGCTTTTATTTGCACTATACTTCTAGATTATGTTAGGTCTCAAGTATATTCCATTTTAATTTAAAGCCGTGAACGAATGAATATTCTTCTTGCATTATTCTTGAAAAGATCTATCTCTTTGACACCATCATCCGATGGTTTCTTTGGAAGCTGTGACCCATCAACAGATTTGCTTGATGTTCCGTATTGTTGCTTTAGATTATTCATGTCTTCCTCCACTTTCTCCATCTTTGTCTGAGATTGAATGTCATCTACTACTTTAGGATCAGATTTCTCCTTGATCTTCAAAGGGGATGATAAGGGTACATCCTTTAAGCCTTCTGGCACAATCTTATATGCCTGCTTCCTCCCTGAAATATTCAAGAGAAGGGGAAAATGGAAATTAGAGATGAAACACAATTCAAAGACCATGCTTTAAACAAGTGATATTGGAAAAGAAATAGGAAGAAATTTTCAGTTTTCACAGGAATTATGATTTCACCGGTTCAGCATATATGATAAAACAGATAACTGCAAAAGTAAGATACACACCAAATTAAAATTCTCCAACCATCTGTGCCCACAGATCTTCACAAGATAGAATGCATCATGCAAGCTAATAAAGACATGGTATGGTGATCTAGACATTATAAGTAGAAACTTCACAAGGTTTGCTTGATTATTGACAAGCCTTTAAAGTCACCACCAGCATATAACATTCTTCTCTGGCATAATCTTAATATTTCTGTGCACACATCTTTCTGTTGTAATGTCACCATCATCCTACTCTACTGGACGGAATCATAAATCATAGTTTAAAATCTAACAGTAAGCATTAGGCAATAATCAACGGCGTAAACAAACCCAAAACCCAAAAGCACGCAGGTAATTCATGGCAACAAGCAATTAAGGTTACGTTTCTATATGCTGAATCCTGATATTATACTTTCCTAGGAGACACAAATTTAAGATTTTGGTTCAAACAAAAATGAGAAATTTCAATTGATAACGAAATGGAACAATAATTAGTAAGTATATACGTACTAACCGGCGATGATTTTGCGAGAGCCGTCGACAGCAGAATCCAGGGCGAACTTGACGAGGTTTCCGAAAATTCGAGTTATATTCTCCCAGCGGGGCAGGCCGTCGCCGTTAGGTGCTCTCTGAGATCCGATTACATAGCCCATTTTCGGTGCGAGATGCTCCGATAAACGGAGGAGTGATCTGATGTATATGGAGCTAGCTTATCGGCTTTTTGCAGAGGAATATCTGCTTTTTCTGCCACTCAGATATCTCGATATATTATACCAAGAACTATCCAGTGGACACCGGCGCAGGGTAGCTTCGGTGAATCCCAACTTTACCCAGGACGCCAATGTCCAACACCAGGGATGACAAGAGATTGGATTCGAATGGGTATGACAATACCCATATCCATACTCATTAAAAAAAATTATATTTATATCCTATCCATACCTATAAATACTATAATGGGTACGTGTATGGATTTATACCCGCAGGTATGGGTATATTCACAAGTATACCCGTCAAATTTTTAAAAAGAAATTATAAATTTTTTTCAATAGTATTCATGAATATCGATTTATATTCGCGGGTATGAGTATACCGAAGGATATACCCGCTAAAACGACGTCATTTTAAGTAGTATTTAAATAAAAAAATAAATTTTTTTATTTAAATTGATATAGGTACGGATATTTTTTTCAATAGTATTCGTGGATATAGATTTATACTCACGGGTATACTCATCAAAACGATATCATTTTAAATAGTATTTAAATAAAATTTTTTATTTAAACGGATATGGGTACAGTTATTTTCTCATATCCATATTATTTAAACGAGTAAACGGATATGAGTACAGGTATTTTCTCATATCAATACTCATACCCATATCCGTTATAGGTATGAAAATCATACATATACCCTCCCACGAATAATTTTTTTCATACTCATACCTGTCTATTACGGGCGGATATCCACAAGTAAACGGATATGCGAGTAAAATTGTCATCCCTAACCACACCGTGAATTTTTCCATTATCTACACTAGACATTTAGTTTGAGCAAGGATTTTTCTTACCCCGTTAGAAAAAGAAATATAGTTATAAAAAATGCTTTCAACTTTGTTGAGTTTTAATGAAATTTTTTGAATTTTTTCTTAAATTTTAAAATATGCTCAAATCTTTCTTAAAATATAAAAAAATAATACTTAAATCTAAATTTAAATTTTTCAACAAAAAATGATAAGAAAAAATAATTATATAATTTAAATTTAACAATATAAGATATTCTTAATATTTTATAAATAGAGATATGTATTAATTTTGAAAACATCAAATTTTGATGTAAGTATAATTTTTTTATTCATTTTAATTTAATCAGAATATATCTTTGATAATAAAAATTTTAAAATATCTTACATTATTTGATTTAGATTTATAATCATCTTTTCTTATTATTTCATTGATAAATTCAAATTTAAATTTAAACCTAACATTTTTTATGTTTTAATGAAGATCTAAGTAAATTTTAAAATTAAAAAAAAATCATATAATTTCATTAAAATTTAAGAGGAACAATATATTTTTTTTCCTAGTATCTATCTTGAAATAATAAAAAACTCTTACTTGAATAAGTTAGAAGTTTTTCTTATCGATGCTATCATGCTTAACTGCCAGCTTTCTAGTATTCTTTTATTTTTATAATCAAATTATTCCAGATAATTCAACTCTTTTACAAACATTCATTATTCTTTCCTGGCCTCTGAACCATCTTATTTGTATTTCCATTATCCCCTCGGTGCTTCTTTAATTTTAGAAATTCCGATGCAAAAATTTATTAACATAATTTAAGATCATCTTCTTGGTGTTACTTTAACTCTGGAAATTTTCATGCAAAAACTTGGTAACAAAATTCAAGAACAAAGTAGGCAACAAGACACATATTTAATGTAGCTCACTTTGTTGCCTAATAAAAAATCAAAAACAAAACATAAAGTGTTTAATCATCTTCTAATACATGTACACAAATAGCTTATTAATTTTTCTCTAATCAGTGATACATTTTTTAATAATGATATAAATAAATAAATAAATATATACTTTTTGTTCTTAATACAAATAAGTTTACTCAAATAATAAGAATATTCTAATAAAATTTATAAATACAAACTCTCTCATTTCAATCTTGTACTATATAGATATTAGTATGCCGAAAAAGATTTATTTAATAAGTAATTACAATCCTTATTTAGTAAAAAACATAACTTGAATAAAAAAATAGCTTAAAACAGGAAAAATTAGAATTTGGGCTCTCTCTCTCTCTCTCTCTCTCTCTCTCTCTCTCTCTCTATATATATATATATATATATATATACATGAGGAATGCTTTGGAGGCCAAAGTGTACGATACAAGTCACCTCGTATCGCTAGCACATCCACTGAGTAACGATTCATGAATACTCTTTCCCTCGACTATGGACACGAAACATGAATCACACCATTCTCTAATAATCTGAGTCAAAGATTCAAATATACAAACTAATCAAATTTATTGATATTCACAAGCATATTATGCCTGAACACCAAAAAGACAAACGGCTATATACACATATGAACAACATTTGAACTACGGCTCCTGAAACCTATGACGCTATGCTCAGCAACAGAATCATCGAAATTGGAAAACCTAGGCAAAGATGAAGCCTGCAGACCAACGATTCAAAAGTGTACATGAGTGAAATCCTACGATACAAATACCAGAGATGCATTATGAACATGACTCAATGCAGAAGACAAAATCTTTTACGGACAATTAACCAGATTAAACTAACGATAAGCACAAATTCAAATCATGTTCTAGCATAACAATCCACAACAAATAAGAGATTATTCTGTCATTATGCAATGAAATCACGAGTCCAGAAGACAACATCCTGAAATGCCAGTCCCACTTAATTCCTTGATCATTCTTACAGCTATCACAAATCTCTTAACAGATAACATTGCAACCATGGAAGTCGGAGTAGTACGATTCCCAGTTCGAATCATGTGATTCGCCTCAATTCTAAATGAAAACGTGTTGAATCTTGAACAGAATCATTCACACTCTTAAATTGTGTTAAAATCAGAGGAATCATGTGGCTCCTTGCGATTCGTCGAAACAAAGGACGATTCCTCCCCTCCCCTGTTTCCTGTGCAAGTGCTCTTTGTTTTTCCTTGTAAGATGTAGAACCAATTTGATCCATTTTTGGACGCGAACCGATTAAAAAACAAAAGGCCCATGAAGGGCCTATTTTAAATTTTTTTTTTTTACTTTAAAACTTAATTATCTCATATTCTCCTTTAATTTTACTTTCACTCATCTTTTAAAACCCTATTTTTTTCACCTTAAAGCCCCACCACCATCTTGAAACCCTAACCTCCATTATTGTAATGTCGTGGTTCCAATCAAGACGATTGTAGAAGAGACAAGGAGGGACTTGTAGAAGAGATAAAAATGCATCTTTATCTTTGAAGTTGAATTTATTTAAAATTAAAAAATTAAAACTTTTCAAATTTAAATATATGTAGTAGCTTTTTGTTGGAGTTCAAAAATGGTGTGTTCTTGTTTGCTTAGCTTTTGGAATTTGAAAAATACAAAAATGAGTTCTAAAAAGAAAACGAAAAAAGATGCAACATTGGACCATTTTATGAAAGTTGAATGAGCAAGTACAATGAAAATGAAATGCAAATATTCTAAGAAAAAATATTGGGGAGAAGTATTCAGGATAAAGTATCATCTTGTAGGTTCTAACAAAGATGTTGCTCCATATATAAACGTTTCAGATAATGTGAGAGAAATGTTTGTTAAAATTTTGGAAGATTTGGAAAAATTCAATTGAGAAAAAAGAACATTAGTGGTAATGAAATCTATAAAGATGTAGTATGCACACAATAAGATGATGTTACAAAAAAAATAAAAAATGGATTCATTTGTTATCAAAGGAAAAGGAGGGTCTTCTAATCCTAAACAAAAAATAATGAATGAAATGATGAAGAATAGAGAAGCGGTGATTGAAGATATTTGTAGATGCATATATGGTAATGTTTTGCCATTTAATTTAGTACGGAGCCCATTATTTAAGAAGATGTTAAATCCATTGGTGATTATGGCAAAGGCTTGAACCCCCTACTTATTATGAGGTAAGGGAGTCTTACTTAAAGAAAGAAATTGATAATATTCAAGCAAGTTTAAAAAAATATAAAATTGAATGAAAAAAGAATGGTTGTACATTGATGTGTGATGGATAGACCGATGGGAGAAGGAGGTCACTTATTAACTTTCTTGTCAGTAGTCCATAAGGAATCATTTTTCCAAAATCCATTCTTACTAATGATGTAATGAAGGATGCCATAAAAATATTTGAGTTATTAAATGGTGTTGTGGAAGAGATTAGGAAAGAAAATGTGATGCAAGTAGTGACAAATAGTGCCTTGGCTCTTGTAACCGTCGATCACAAGTTAGAAGTGAAGAGAACAAAATTATTTTGGTCCCCATGTGCGATTGATTACATTGATTTAATTCTTGAAGATATTGACAAGCTTCTGATTTTTCATAATAGAATTTCTAAGGCCAAACAAATCACAATTTTATTTATAGGCATGCTTAGGTACTATTATGGGTATTTTCCGAACAATGTAAAACAGACTGGCCAAGGCCCAATAAAAAGCTGAGCCTAGCTAAAAAAAGGCCCAAATCACTTGACAATTAAGATTGCTTAGCAGGGGTATCAGCTCGCTAGCTGCGAACTTAGGACACAAGTTAAGGTTGAAACGAGAACCTGGCTCGCTAGGAAGGGCACCAGCTCGCTGAACGAAACACAACGCCCAGGCCATCTTTCAGCAGACTCACCCTAGACGGATCCAGTGATGAGATCAATCCCTCTGGCCAGTAGATTGCCTAATACAAGTCCAGGTTGCTAAGATAGTGAGCTGAGCACAAGTACGAAAGCCTAGTCATTAGTTGGGGGAATAAATTTCTAACTGACAAGTCAGCCTCCAAAACTGACACATCAGCCCCCAACAGTCCAACAATGATTTGCTCATTATTTATTATCTGACACCTAGCATTTATTGCTCAATACGACAAAGATAATTATTTAGTTACTTGTCAAATTACACTTGTAACCCCTCTCATCTTCTATAAATAGGGGGAAGACCATTATAAAAAGAGATAGTGAAAAAACGGTATGCAGACACTTGTGAGTCAGTTTTGTCGAGGCCGAATCACATTAATAATTTATAAAATCGAAGTTATCTAAACTATTTGTAGCATAGGCAATCCGGGTTGAATCCAAGGATCATGTTAGGATGATATTACCAATCTAATTAGGAG
>JANHAO010022882.1:0-12055 GCA_026873985.1 Saraca asoca
AGATTTAAGATTATAGGATTTTGATTATGATGTGATATTTTCTGTATATATATTACATTTATGGATTTAAATCAAATTCCTACAACAATTTCATCCTTCTATCATATTGTTCAAGATGAAATTATATGCATAGAGAAATGAAGTATTATTTAAGGATTATTATGATTATTTTTATAATTCAGAAATAATTTTGTCAGTGTTTTACAATTTTAAGGATGAGATTGTTAATTTCTTTCATTTTTGAAAATACATCGAAAATTTTATGTTGGCCTTTTTAATTAGAGTAATTTTTTTTTTGTTATTTTCTTATCAAAAATAAGAAGATATAAAAATTTTTGTGGGTCTCATTGCACATAAAAAGGAATTCTATGTTTTCCTGCATATAAAAATTCTGTATTTGCTTGTCCCTAATATCATAGGAACTTGTCTCTAAAAATTCTGCACATACCGTCTTCCAAAAGATGAGAGTGATGATAAGTTTATGGACAACTATTATGGGTCTTGTTCAACGTGTAAAAGCCCACTACAAGATGGGATTGCATATGGATAAACTAGTCCATTGCAACACGAGATTGGGTTGCAACAGCAAATCTCCCCCATCATCTAATTCTTGGAAAACGTAGAGAAACTACCTCACACTACATCCGAAAAAGCATGGAACTTGTTTGATAACTATTTTTAAAAATAATTTTTTATTCTTAAAAATAGTGAATTATTTTTAAAATAAAAAAATTTATTTGATAATACTATTTTTAAAAATAATTTTAAAAATTTTATTCTAAAGCTTTGTTTTAAAAATAATTTTTAAAAACATTTCAGAACTGATTTTAAAAAGAATTTTTAAAAACAAAAAAACAGAAACACTTTCAAACACATCCATGGATTCCCTTATCCATGTAACCAAACATATCTAGTCAAATAAACCACGGATCCACAAATCAAAGCTTAAATGGGATATTTGATAAAATATAATTACCTTATTTGATTCATGTAACCTAACACATTGAATAAACTAAAGCTTGAATGTTATTGATATTCTATTTGAAATGAATTTCAATTCTTTTATTTTTCCTTTCATCATGTTTGTATATTTTTAAAAAGAAACATACTTATATTTTGTGTATGGTGGGACTCCAAATATTGTATTGAGGCTAAAAAAAAAGTTGTATCATTCTTTCATGCACATGACATTATAATGCTATGCTTGTATGGAAAAGTTTAAAAAGAAAGATTATGTAAAAACATTATCTTCATTCAGGACTTTCTAATTTTATGGTTAATCTTTTAAAGTCCTTTAACTCATTTCATTACTCATTTTTTTGTGTTTTAAAGACTTTAAAAACATTCAAATAAAATAAATGGAAATCATTTCTTTCTCATCTATTATTCTCTTCTTTTTTTCTTGTCTTTTATTTTCTCTTGATATTGGTCCTTTCCTTCTATTTCTGTCCTAAATCCCAACCATAATATAAAATAAAAAATGAGAAGATAAGGAGAGAGATTTTTTTATGCTAATTTTCCAATCAATTTTTTTAGAATTCAATTTATTTCATTTAAATTAAAATTATTTTAATTAATTTATAAATGAATTCTTTTAATTAAGGTTGGCAATTGTTTCTTGTGGTTTGCTTAGTTTGATTGGTTTATTGGTGAATTTCTTTGGATAAGTTTAGTAGTTAAATAATTTAATGTGTTGCATTTGATATGCTGTGAATTAATTTCAATTGCATTAATTGATAAGGTTTTTGTAGGATTAGGAACCATCAAAGGACTGACAACTGAACAGCTTGAGGACATTGGTTGCCAAATAGGTTTGGCTAGGAATGGCAACGGGGCGGGGCGGGGGCGGGGGCGGGGGCGGGGAATGGGGTCCCCGTCCCCGATCCCTACCGGGGAATTTTTCTCCATTCCCATCCCCGATCCCCATGGGGAAATAAGTCCCTGCGGGGACCCATGGGGAATTTTTTTAAAAATTTTAAATATTATTTTTTATTAAATAATATAAAATTAATAAAAAATAATCAAAATACAATAAAAAAATTAAAAAAAAATAAAAAATAAGATAGATTATGAAGGAAAAAATATAAAAAAAATTTCTAAAAAAATAAACAAAAAATAAAAAAAAATTTAGGGCAGGGAGTGTAGTCCCCGACCCTGACCCCAAAATCTTTTCGGAGGAAAATTTTTTCCCCGTTCCTCGAACCCCTCCCCAAACGGGGATTCCCCGTCGGATCCTCATCCAACCGGGGTTAATTGCCATCCCTAGGTTTGGCCCTGTGGTGCTGCCAATTCCAAACTTGTAGGTTGGGTTAGCTTTTAGAATTCATTTTGGTCCCTAGTAATTTTACAATGCATTTACTATTTCAAATTTACCATCTCCTTTTAGTTTCATTGCATCTAGATTAATTTATATGGCTTTGGTTTCTAAATTTTTCAACTTTATCATAAAACGCTTACAAGCTTTTGTCATCTTTTATCAATTTTTCTACTTCCTTTAGGTTAGTCCTAATTGTTACTGTGGGTGTTTGTTTAGAAGATTAATATGCATTCTTTTTATTGGTATAATGGTATTGCTTCAATTTTTTATTTAGATTAAATATTTTATTTGTTGTTGCTAATGACATGGTGGTGATAATAAATCATTTATAGTTCAGCAGAAATGTAACTTAAGATCCTCTGCTCTACCTAGGATCCTCTGCTTTACCTAATATTTGTTGTATCTTTGGAGGCATATCTATAAATAAGAAATCTTATCCAACTGGTTGGCATGGAATTGGGATAATCTCATGATTAACAACTGTTCTGTTTATCATTAGTTTTGTGTAAGTTACTTTGTTAGATTTCTTGACTGCCCTAAATCTCTTTTGCTTGGTGCTTTCCTTCACTTTTATCATAAGTCATTACCATTCAAAACATTCACAATGTTTCTATTGGGCATCTTTAAAACATATTTGTGTTTTTTGTTTTTGTTTTGTGATTTTGTAACATTTCAAAGTAAAGTAAGATTGATCAAATTCTATTGCAACAAAAGTTTCATTATGCTCTGATGATAATGGTAATAGAATTGGTCAGGGAATAATAATTTTTGTATCTCCATCCAGGTTGCAAAGGGAATTTATCCTTGCAAGATTAAAGTCATCCTCCACTAGCCCACACCTAACTTTGTTCAAGATGTTAGAAGTTATTATGGGTTGGCATCGTTTTACAAGAGATTCATCAGAAATTTTAGTTCCACCATGGTTTTAACCATAGATAACATCATAAAAGACATATTTCACTGGATAGATAAAGCTTACAAAAGTTTTGAAGAATTAAAGAAAAGACTCACTAAAACTTCTATCCTAGCTCTTCCTAACTTTTGCTTAATGTTTGAAGTTGATTGTGATGCTTCAAATGTCAGTATTGGTACAATATTAAGTCAGGAAGGACGACAAATTGCCTTTTTCACTGAAAAGTTGAATGGTGCAAAGCTTAAGTATTTCACTTATGACAAAGAATTCTATTATAGTATGTGAGCTTTAGAACATTGGAGTCACTATCTGCTCCTAAAGGAATTCATGCTATACTCTGATCATGAAGCTCTAAAGCATTTAGACCTCCAACAAAAGATCAGTCAATGCCATGCTATTTGGAATGAGTTCCTTCAATCATAGCTTTTTCTTCTTAGGCATAAGTCAGAAACTCAGAATTGTGTTGTTGATGCCTTAGGCCGTTGACATATGCAAGTCAAAGTTATTGGTTTTAAAATGATTAAAGAATTATATGAAGGTAGCCTTGATTTTTGCTTAATTTGGAAATCCACCTCTGGCCAAGCCTACCAATAGTATCATCAACAAAAAGGTTTCTTTTTTAAAAGTAATTTATTATGTATTCCCCAATGTTCTATAAGAGATGAAATAGTTAGAGAATTACATGATGGAAGATTAGTTAGTCATTTTAGAAGGGACAAGATTGTAGCCCTTATCAAAGAAAAATTTTATTGGCTAAGGCTTGATAGAGACATTGCTCAACATATCCAAAGATGCCAAACCTGTCACTTGGCAAAGATTACAAGCCAAAACAGTGGGATTGCATCTACCATTACTTATTCCTACCTTACCTTAGGAAGATATTAGTATAGATTTGGTCCTCAGCCTACCTCAAACTTAATGACAAAAAGATTTAATTATGGTAATTGTTGATAGGTTTTCAAAGCTTGCTCACTCATACCCTTCCAAAAGACTAGTGATGCTACACATATTAGTAAGCTGTATTTTTTAGGACTTGTAGGGTTATACTGAATTCTAAAGACTATCACTTCTGAAAGGGATACGATATTCATGAGTCATTTTTGGAGGACTTTATAGAAGAAGATGGGCACTCACTTCCAACTCAATTCTACAAGTCATCCCTAAATTGATGATCAAACTGAAGTTATAAACAAAATCTTAGTACTGTGAAACTTTGTTGGAAAGAACCTTCGACACTGGGATATTGTACTTTCCCAAGCAAATTTGTTTATAACAAGTCCTCCTATCAGGTTTTTGGAAAATGCTCATTCAAAGTTATTTATGGAATCTACCCTTTTAGCCCATTAGACCTCGCGCTAATAATTATATCCAAACATCATAGTATTGATTCTAGTGAATGAGCTAGGAAAATTAAGAAGTTATATGAATAAGTTAGAGAAAAGATAAAACGATAAACTGATACATACAAAAATTGATGTGACAATTGTAGAAAGAAGCTCACATTCAAAAAATGAGATTGGACCTGGATTCATCTCCAAAAAGAAAGATTTTGAAATTAACTTAATGCCAAACTTTCTTTAGGGCAAATGGATCATTTCAAGTTGAAAAGAAGATAAATGTAATGCTTATAAAATCAAGTTAGCAAGTGATTATGGGATTTCCACTACATTCAATATGGCCGATTTATCCCTTTACTATAGTGGTCATTCTCAACTTGAGGATGAGTTTCTCCAACCAAGGGAGAATGAAGCAAAACGGGTAGAACCAAATGCCTTGCAACTTAGTCTGCTCCCATCTACAATAAGTCAAGTTACATGCAAGTGTCCTGCAACTTGGTATGTTTCTACCTGTAACAAGCTAACTTACTGCTACCAACTTGCAAACAAGAACTAGCCTCCTTGTCGCCTAAATAACCCACTATAGCTCACCATGCACAAGCCCCTTATTGCCCAAATAGCTCACCATATCTCATTATCTACAAGCTAACTTGCTGTTGCCAACTTCCAAGGAAGAACCAGCCTCCTTACTACCCAAATAGCCCACTATAGCCCATCATAGCTCACCATTAATAAGCCTTATTTCTTTATATTTTAATCTTATAATTTTAGTATAAATAGGTCCATAATTCTGGTTGCAAGGCATTAGTTTTTCAGTTCAATATATTAGACTTTTAAAAGAATTTCTTCTCTACTTATAATCCTGCATCTTAGATGTAACCAATCTAAGTGGTGCTTAGATTAGAAAACCATCATAATGGGGTTTTAAACCTTGCTAAAATTGATATTTTTTTTATATCCCAATCATACTCCTAAGCTATGACCATTCTAGGAAAGTCTAGGTTTATGCTTTAAAAACTAAATTTAAGGTGCCCTATGTTTTGTTCTAAATTTTATGTATGCGTTGGAAAAGAAACATAAATGAAATCAAAATGTGTCCGAGCATATATTTATGGTGAGTACAAAGGTTTATTTAAGAAATATTGCAAAGATAATCGCATCAAGCTTGAGAGGATTGTTCTAAAGACACTTTAATAAAATGGGATTGGAGAGAGAATGAACTAGGCAATTAATGAAAGAATTAAATGCGTGCTCTTTTATGCTAATTTGTTTAAAGCCTTTTAGGATGGATTAATGAGAACTGCAGTGAATTTGATTAACCTTTCTCCTTTAGCTCTTCTTAATTATGATGCTCCAAAGAAGGTGCAACTTGGGAAAAAAGTCTTATACAACCATTTGAGAGTATTTGGTTATAGAGCATTGGTACATATTCGAAGAGATGAAAGATCCAAGCATGATGGCAAAATTAAACAATGTGTTTTCTTGGGTTATGGTCATGAAGAATTTGGTTACAAATTATGGGATCTGGTAGATAAGAAAGTTATTAGAAGTGGAGATGTGGTATTCTTTGAAGACCAAACTATTAAAGATCTCAACAAGACTAAGAAGCCAAAGCCAATGGACACCAATTATGTGGATTTAAGTCTTTAACCTCTTTCCATGTTATTGATGATCACGAGAGAGATGTAGAGGTTGATGATATTGCATATCAACCAGAGGTTTTTATTAATCTAGTTTAACCTAAACAACCTATTGAGCCTCAGTTGACAAGATGTATTAGAGTGTGTTATCCTTCCTAGAGATATCCACCAGATGAATATGTGATGCTAATTGATGGAGTAAAGCGAGAGAGTTATGAAAAAGTTATATTTGATGAGTATAGAGAAAAATGGTTACAAGTTATGCAAGATGAGCTAAATTTCTTGCATGAGAATAAGATATATAAACTAGTGAAGTTGTCTAAGGGCAAAAGAACACTCAAGAACAAATGGGTGTTCAAAATAAAGTCAAATGAAAGTATCTCATAGTTAAAGTACAAGACAAGGTTGGTTATAAAAGGCTTCGATTAGAATAAGGGGATTGAATTTAAAGAAATATTCTCACTAGTGGTTAAAATGTCTTCTATCAAAGTTGTTCTTAGGTTAGCAGTTTGTCTAAATTCAGAGCTTAAGCAGCTTGATGTGAAAACTGCATTCCTTCATGATAGCTTGAAGGAGGAAATTTACATGTAATAGCTAAAGGGTTTCAAAGTTAAAGGCAAAGAGCATATGGTTATGCAAGCTGAACAATAGCTTGTATAGACTCAAGCAGGCACCAAGGCAATGGTACAAGAAGTCTGATTCATTCATGATGAATCATGGTTATGATAAAACTACTTTTAATATTGCGTGTTTGTGAAAAAATTCTTTGGTGATGTTTTTATTATATTCTTGTTATATGTTTATGACATACTGATTGTTGGTCATGATATCAATAAAATTGATAGTCTAAAAAGAGAATTGAGCAAGTTTTTTACTATAAAGGTTTTAGGATAAGCAAAATAGATCTTTGACATGAGAATTTCTTGTGATAAGAATAATAAACTCTAGTTATCTCATAAAAGAAACATTGAGAAGGTATTGGAAAGGTTTAACATAAATAAGTCCAAACCTTTTAGCACTCCATTTAAAGGCTATTTTAAGCTAAATTCTTAATAGTGCCCTTCAAGTGAGATAGAAAAAGAAGAGATATGTATGGTTCCTTATGCATTATTGTTGGTAGTCTGATATATGCCATGGTATGCACAAGGCTAGATATTGCTTATATAGTTGGTGTTGTAAGTAGATTTCTTTTTAATACTAATAAAGAACCCTGGCAAGCGGTCAAGTGGATATTTTAATTTCTTAGAAAAACTTCTAAAGTTTATTTATGTTTTGGTATTAATAAATCCGTGTTAAATGGTTACACAAATGTAAACATGACTAATGATGTCGACTCTAAAAAGTCTATTTTTGGATATATGATAACTTTTTCAGGAAAAGATGTGTCTTTGCAATTAAAGTTGTAAAAATACATTGCATTATCTACCAAAGAAGCTAAGTACATTGATATTATAGAAGTATCTAAAGAACTCTTGTGGATGTAGAAATTCCTGCGAGAGTTGGGCTTAAAGCAAGATAAATAAGTGTTACATTGTGACAGTTAAAGTGCAATTCATCTCATTAAGAATATGACTTTTCATTCAAGGTTGAAACACATTAAGGTGTAATATCATTGGATATGAGAAGCAATGGAGATGAAGCAATTGTCACTTAAAAAAATTCAAACTGATGATAATGGTTCAAGTATGATGATAAAGGCCTTGTCTACAGAGAAGTTGATAACTTGTAGAGAAAAAACAAGTTTGGTAGTGTACTTCACTTAGTTAAAAGGGGAGATTTGTTGGTGAATTCCTCTTAATAAGCCTACAAAACTCTTTATATTTGTTTGATATAAATGATGAATAAGACGGATCAAACAAAGGAAGTAAAAGAGAAAAAGAAGGGTGAGGGATGGCTTTTGTTTGCAAAGCCTATAAGGCTTTATAAAATAAAGGATTTATAATCCTTTTGACATTAGGAGTACTTTGCTTTATTTATAAAGAAGCTTAGGGTACTGTGCACACATATGAGGAATTTGGAGAATAGCCGTGAGAAACAGAGTTGCTTGCAATGATGCCAAAGGGAGAAAAAGTAATTTTGTATAAGTTTCTTTGTTCATCTTGTCAAAAAATTGATCAACAAACTTATTTCGATTTGTATAAAATTTGAATATATTATTCTTTATATTTTGTACAGTATAATGTATATTTTATTTTAAATTTTTATTCCTCTCTAAGGCTGATTTTTACATAGTAGTTTATTAGTATTATTGTGTTAAGATTTGAAGAGCTTTGTTTTGGTTGTTCCCTAAAATTCTAGGAAGACATTATTATATCTATTAATTATTCATTAGTGGAAAGTTTTACTAGAATAGGTTCTGTGATTCTTTACTCTCACATTAATAGGTTTTTTCATGTTAAAAATTTGTTGGTCTTCTGCTTTCTTTTTTTATAATTAATTTTCCATTAAATTTATTGAATTGTAGAGGGTGAGAAAAGTTGATATAAATAATTTAATATTTTTTGCTGTGATATATTCTAATTCTTTTCCTAACGTTATGTTATTTGATTTTCTTTTTAAATATTACTTAATTTTACAAAAAGACAAAGTTTCATCTCAAAATGAGTTATGTTTTGATTTGCCCTAAAAAAATTGTATCAATATATATTTTTCAGTTTTTTTAATTAAAAGTGGTAACTTTATATATAAAGTCTTGAAACAATTTTGTAAAAGTTTAAAAAATTTTGAATTTTTTTTATGGAATTATAATTTTTTATGTATTTTTTATATGTAATATTCACACAAAGTTAGAACTTTTCACGAAAAAGTTATAAGATTTTATATTAAATGTAACAAATTTTATGACTTTTGTGTTAAATTATTATAAAAACTTACAAAATTTGTCAAAAGCACACTATGACAAAACCCTCTCAATATTTACAATGATTTTATAAGGCTTTAAATTTAATACTATTAAATGTTAATATTCTTCGCATACCAAACTAGGACTAACCAAAGGTGGTGATATTGGCACACAAATAAAAGAAATAATTTATTATAATAAATTATTTTTTGTTATGGACGGTTATTCTTTTTTTTTTTTTAATATTAGCATGCATTCAATACAAAGTTCGTTAATGGTTTTTTTTTTTCCAAAAAATTGTGGCAAAATTGAGGTACATGCTATATATTGGAAATAATAATCCAAAAAAAAAAATTACCAAGGCATATTTGATATGATTTCGATAATAATAAAGTAGGTGATATTCAAAGGTATATATTACTTTACATGTTCACTTTCTAATGAGACATTGATGAATTTTAATTCCTACCCTCTTCTAAATTAATAAAGGTTACTTTAGTCACTGTAAATATTCATTCGTACTTTTTTTTCTTTTTTACAACGGAAGCGATAAAGCATTAAACACTTACGTAATATTTTATGTTTAAATTTAAGATATTAAAGTGGGAAAATTCTAAAGATTTTATTGAGTATCAATGCACCACTTAGGATGTTGACAACTCCTTCCTTTTTCTAATTACGAAAATTGTTTAGTCAATTAATTTTTTTTAATGGATCAATTGTTGCAATTTAAATATATTGTACATAATTATTTTTTATGATGGAAGGAAATTTTATCAATAATACTTATTATGTTGAATTATTTTTCATTTATTTTCATAAAATTCAGGGGGCAATATTTTTGGCATGTTGGTCTTTATCTTTTAGAGTTTGTATTTAATCATGAACAATTATAAGTTATCAAGGGTTAGAAACAGGACTAGCTCAAAAATACGAATTTGCAATGCCAAAGGTAAACCATCATACACAACAACAAATGTAGTGTTCAAATAAATTTTTAAAAATGTATCTTGATAATAATGAACCATTTCTTTATTGTACACCTTCAGATTTCATTTATGTATGTTAATTAATGATGTAAAATTGCTTAAAAAATTTTAATTGATATTCGCACGCCTAATTTACTTATGTAACATTCATATATGTATCTTAATTACTGAATTTATATCATAAAGTACTACAATTTATCTGTGCCAAGCATAGGATTATCATTAATTAATACTATTTTTGAATGGAAAAATTTAGAAGGAAAAGTTATGTAAAAATATTATCCTTATCCAGGAGGTTTTGATTTTATAATCAATCTTTTAAATTCTTTTAACACATTTGAGTATTCACTTTTTTGTGTCCATTTAATTTAGAGATTTTTTACATATTTAAATAAAATAAACGGAAATAATCTCTGAGTTGTCTATTATCTCTTTTTTCTTATTTTTTATTTTCTCTTGATATTATCCTTTCCTAATTCCCAACCATAGTATAAATGAAAAATAAAAAGATAAGAAGAGAGATTCTTTATCAATGTTTCGAATCAATTTTTTCAGAATTTATTTTATTTTATTTCAACTCATTTATAAATGAATTCAAATGTTTAGAAATAATATCAAAAATAATGATTTCAATTTATTTGTAAATAAATTATTTTATTTGAAACACATTAAAAAATATGAAATTTGATTAAAAGGTATATTTTGATGATATCATGATAAACAAAATATTAAAATAAGAGTAAAATGATTAATATAACATGTGTTTTATGTCAAATAAAATGAAATCTGATTAAATCCTTGATAAATTTAAAAGATTTTATAGTAACATTAATGTAATTAAAATAAGAGATGTAAATTAAATAAATTCTTTGTTTAACTTAAATTCAAATAACATTTAAAAAGAATTTTATTTAAAAATAAAATGATATCTCATTTTTAATCATTCTAAATAGGCATTAATCATCATCTGAAATCATAAAATAATGAAAATTGAATTCATGTATAAAATTATTAATTTAATTTTAAATGAATTGAATCTAATTTTTTGTGTGATTACATATGAGAGGTTATTCAAACTCTCAAATTTTCTTTTGGTCTTCCCTTCCATGGCATGTTTTCTTCCTTTCTTTCTCCTTTAATTATAGTTATCTTTTTGTGAGGGACGATTTCCATAGCATCAAGCTATTGATGTCTATCACTAAAAATGGATAAGATGAGGGCACATATATACAAATTACACATCTCAATATTTTCGAATGCTAAAAATTAGTTGTTCAAATAATATCATTGTTAGGTTTCATGCAACAAATATAGCGAAATTTTTTAATTTTTGGAAACCTAGCCAAGGATCCATGTGTAGAATATAAACCAGTTGATCCAAAAAATTACTTTATTGTGTTGCGTTTATTGCGGAATACAGCAACACAGGTCACGACTCCTTATGGTATTACGGTTTGATCTAGAAAACAGCAACACGGTTGATGAATCCTTCGTCTCCTATGATGTTGCAGCTTAATGCAAGGCTGCGGGATGATCCAGAATCACGAACAGAAAAGGTGTGGCTAATGCAGAATCACAAACACAGAATAGCAGATCCGTGTCTCTACGGTATCCACATGCGAGCAAAACAAAACTCCGATTATACAGATGGAATTGCCTTACACACTACGTCTCTGCTAGGAAGCATTTCTCTCTATTTTAGGATCTCTCAATTGTATTTCTGAAAAACATTTTTCTAGGTTAAATCCGGATGCTCTCAAATAATGAATGTCGTCATCTTTATCACGCCACTAAGAGTTTTATTCATAACTTTAGGATTTAGTGAGAAAAAGACCTAAGCCCAGTCTAACTGAAAGTCTTAGTCCTCGCCCAACTGAGAGTCCTAGTCCAATAGAAAGTGTGGAAAGGCTTTTGGGATTAAGTTATTAAATCAGTCTAACTAACTTTAATAATTAAGCCTAATGTAATATAACATTAATAAAGCCCAATGTAATAAAATCCAATATTATATCATAAT
>JANHAO010022883.1:0-12064 GCA_026873985.1 Saraca asoca
GAAAATTCCACACAATATAAATCAGATACAAGTGTATATCAATCTCCAATGAGATAAGGGCAAGATCTGTATTCATTCCGCATTCGTTAATCAATCTTTAATTGTTTTAAATTGGGACCGACAGGGTCCTCTCCTTGTAACGACCCGATTGGTCTTGGGCTGAGGGGAACTTTTCCAACTTTCATACCCTCTGCATTAGCTCTTCAATCATTTGATCCTGGGCCTCAGATCACTAGCTTTTGCCATTATCATGGCCCACCCTCGAGCCTTTGATGTGGTACGGGAACTAGAGGAATGATCCAAACTGACCCTTCAGGCTCCTCCCTCAGTTGGCTGCTGATTTTGCGTTGGTGTCTCTACCTGCGGCTATCGGGCCTCTTTCATGATTGAAGGAGCCTCGCCTTGTTCTTAGGCTTTTTGGGTATACACCTGTGTTAACGCCTCAACAGCGTCGATGATTCTCTTCACCGTACCTTCAAGCACTTCTTGGCACTAGCGTAAGGCCTGTATGCCATCAGCCTCCTAGAGGGTAGAGGAGGTACTTGCTAGGACTAGGCATTCTCCTCTAGGTACGTCTCATCACCGTTTTTCATGACTGCCTGGTTGGTCGATGACAACACCTGAGCTCCTGGTCACCCTTCCTCTTACTATTGCATTCGATCAATTAGAGATGCAAGAGCAGTTTGGTCCCATTAGGCGTGCCAAAATGTTAATGGTTGATTTTGGTGATCGATCAACCAGAGGTTCCAGGAATCAAACTGCTGTCAGGTTGTGAAAAGTATGATGAAAAGAAGAAGAGTTGAGGGAAGGGAAGAAAGACCAAAGAGAAATTTTTATCATGGTTCAGCCAAAGTATAAATGACCCCCATGTCCACGATGATTGTATTTGCTTCTTTGTTGTATTCTTGCTATGTGGACATACATGAGAGAACATATTAACAAAGTTTTTTTTGTTCTTCTTTTTCTTCTCTTCCTAATGTGATTACCCTGTCCCATTTATATATACTGGGAAGGTTACAAATTGTAATTTATCAATGCAAGACTATAATTATATCTGTACTAATCATTAGATGCTAGACACCAAATAATAAATGCTGGGCAAATCATTGTCGAACTTTGGGGGCTGTTCTTCGGGTTGGTAGAGTACTTAGACTGTGTCTGTCAGATATTAGTTATTTCCCTGAATGCAGAGGTGAGCTCATTGTCGCTTTCGTTGATCAGGGCCTGTGAGCTCACATCGTGCAATCTATCAATGGTCCCCAGTGACCTTATTTCGAGTTAGGCCGTGCCGTTTTGCCTCGATTCCTGATTCTCTGGGCTTCGACTGACCTCCTTTGCTCTATCCGAGGAATATCCACAACAGGAACTATTTATGAAATATAGAAATCTAATAAATAGTTTCTCCAATATATTTCCATAAATATGTGGTAATTTTCTCCTATTTCAAATAACTTTAAAAAACAAAATATGAAAATTCCATAACACCATAGGTGGCTATATGGTAGACTTCTTCTATGACGTAGTTGATATAAGATAGATTATCTTAATAAGGTAGAAGAATTTATCGATTTTGTGAAAATTTAGTCAATTTATTTACATGATGGTCAGATAAGGTGTCCATGCCCTAAACATAAATGTAGAAAACTTTTACGTCCTAATAAAGTTAAGGTTGATTTGTATAAATTTATATTTAAATATGATTACTAGTGGTGAATTAATCATGGTGAGGAGAAACCTATAGAAAAAAGGGAGTCTTGCAGTATTGTGACATGGGATTGACATGATGCAAGTAATAGGTTTAAGAGTATAATATTGGATTCTGATTGACCGGATGTTGCAACTCACTTTGAACACAATGTAAAAGATGAAGATGATGATGAAGAAGATGCTTCGGATGAATGATACTATCGTTCGATGTGTGACATGTTAATTTTTTACTCATATATATAAGTGCTAAATTACTTTATTCATATTTCAATATTTATAATTATTTTCTAATTATTTCATGCATTAATATTTATAAATGACATGCCGCAAGGGTGGACAAGGAGGTAGAGGACATCGATTATAGGGACAAGGTTCCCTTTAGGATTCCCCTAGTAGCAATTCACCTACAATGGCTAGTCAAAGCCTCACCAACTGCCATTCCTCATGACTACACTTTCAAGTCCATATCTCCACCTATATCTAGCTAGATGGAGCCACTTACACAAGTGTCAACACAGTCATAGTAATAGCAAAACTCATCCCCAGAGACATAGGGGACATAATCACAAATGGCATCTCTATCACCAAGAGCAACATCTACCTCCAAACAACCTCCAACCCTTGAGGTACCCATACTTGGTCATGGGGAGACTATTATGCAGTACAAGTTAGGGTATATATATTCTTTATTATGAACTTTATTTTTGACATGAACTTTATTTTTAATTTCTTAACTTTGTTTATTTTTATTTGTTAATCAAGTTTTACCTAACTCATAAACCAGTAGGCACCATACACCACATCATTATAAACAATTATGAGGGCTTATGGCCTATGTGAAAGAATATCCAGCATCCTACCTATAGGATGCTATATGCAAAGTTTGGGGTAAAATTTTCATACTTTGTTTATAATTTAAATAATTTTTAAACTATTCTTTAACTATTTGATGCTTTCCCTGTTTTATAATTACAAAAGTATTAGAAATGGAACCCTTCTTATGAGAAAAACATATGGAAGAACTTCAACCACAAATATTCCAACAAAATGAAGCATAAGATGGATGAAGTATGGAAGAAAAAGCCCATCCAACCTGGCTGGATTCGGGATGAGGAGTGGGAATCCCTTTTCAAGTGCTGGGAGGACCCTAAATTCAAGTCCAAGTCCAAGCAGAATAAGAAGAACAAGGCCTCGGATGCAATTAGATAGGGTTTTTCCCTACACAATAGTGGATCCATCCCCTTAGCAAAGCATTGGCTATGCATGGTAATGTTATTTTAACTTAATATTATTTATGTCATTTACATTGTTGTAGTTACAATCATACCACAATCTATATTGTCCATAAAAATTTTCATGTTCAGCAAATAGTTAAGGGTCTAGCTGCTTGTGGATAGCTTGTTCCACCACACCCACATCCAGAGGAATAGCCAGTGGGTCTTGCCTCGAGTTGCACAATCCTATATAAGTAACTTCTTAACTTGCATTTTTATTACTAATGTATGATATGTTTGGTAGTAAAAATATTACATTTATACTACCAAATAATTAATTTTTTAATTTACAAGAGAATTTCAATAAAAGAAAGGAGGACTTGGCGTAGACTCAAGCACAGAATAGTCCTCTAGGGATAGAGCTGGTGATATGGTAGGGATATCTAATCATGATTTATGGATGGATGTTGTGGGCAAGACTAAGAAGAGATGGGGTCTATAGGTTGAGGTCTAAGGCCACCGTGGGGATGGTTGTACTGATAGCTACATCTCATATTGAGAGCATGTCACATGCTACACTGAAATAGCTTTGTGTACTATTGCTGAGAATAAATGCAAGTTATTTTCTTTCAAATGGAGCCTCTTATCTAGACTCAGCAACAGCAACAAAGCCAGTATTCATTACCTCCTCCTCCACCTCATCCTCATTCATATAGCTACCACTAGCCCCTGCCTACTTCTAGTCGCCTCTTACCTACATATATTTGCCACCTATAGTCGATTCAACCACCACCACTAGCTGGAGGTGCAAGATGGCCTATTGGCCCACAACAGCAACAACAAGAGTAGGATGCTACCCAGGATTAGGAGATTAATGTTCAATTCTTCTTCAATCATGGGTTATAGTTCTATTTTTAAGTTCTTATTTGAATAATATGCTTTATACACCATTAATTTGTTAATGGTACAATCTGGTTTTGCCAAATTCAAGCCAACCAAGATTAGTTCTTGAACACCCAAATTACTTTTAGGTTAAGGAAATGAGAAATGAAGAGGACAATGAAGATAGTGAAGAGGAAGAACAGCAATGGCATGCAATGTTTTTAATATGGTTTGGCTAAAACTAGGCGGTACTGGTCCCTACGTCCACGATTGCTTTCTATTGATTTAGAGAAATTTTTACAGAGTTTTAGTATATCTATCTCAGCCTATTCTACAAGGATCCTCCCCCTTCTATTTGTAGAAGATGAGAAGTTACAATTGTAATTTTACATGTTGTAAATAAGTTACATCAAACATTAAATATACAAGACAATTTAATCTCTTGCAAATCGACTTTTGTAAGTGGCTTTCTGTGAGTGGGGCCCTCTTGTCTCCTAGGGCTAAGAGTTGACATAAGCTTGTCTGGTGCTCTATCTCACTAAGTCTTCTCTATCTGGTTAGGCCTTTGGCTGGGCAATGTGTCTATCCTTGTGAGCTTAGATACTTGGCTCAAGGTCACTGCTAGCCTTCATTCAACAAGACTAACTTTGCTCTTAGTGTGGCAAGCTCTAGCAAGGCAGTTCATTTCTTGACGAGTTGTTTCTCTAGCTTTTAGCTTCATTTGCATCCTGACCTCATGACTAATGAGGTGGTGCAACCTTAGTGAGCTGAACTTCTTTCACTAGTTCTTAGCTTCTGCTGGGCTTTTGCCTATCTACTATGCGAGACTGGATTTCACTCATAATATAATCCCTCCAACTCCTAGTTCACTTCGCTAACTAGGAGTTATTATTTTGCTGAGCAATCAAAGTCTTTACTCTGCTGTGCTATCATTTCAGACTTCAGTTCTTTCACTTTATTTGCTTTAGGTCATACCTCTTACTGTGCATAATCTATGGTCGTTGGTGTGGCAACCTCATTTTCTCTGGATCGTTTGATCTAAAATAGCCAATTATCCTTTGGGACCTTTACTGAACTCAAACTGGTTTATAAAGCCTGAGAAACTCTTCTTGCTTTTTCATGGAATAGCTTGATGAAAGCTTCAATTAAGCCTCTTATGTTTCTAATAATTCAACTTTCGATGAAGCATTTTAAGGCATGCATGGCCAGTTGCAGGAGATTAGGAGGCATGAATGGCCTGCTACACGTGACTTCCCTATTATTGTCAATGGATTTTAGTTCAAGGCCAAACTCCAGCCAACAAAGGATTCTTTTGGGATCTCAAACTATAGCCTAATTCTTAGATAATAAATGAGCAAAGAAAGTAAAGAAGAAGGGAAGAGCAGTGGGAAATACATAGCTTTTAATGTGGTTCGGCCAAATCTGGACAGAATCGGACCCTATGTCCACGGTACTGTATTGATCTGAGAATATTTTTACAAAATTTTAGCACACAAGCCTCCCTCTCCCTAACGTTCATCTCCTTCCTGTATTTACAGAGGAAAGGAGGTTACAATTGTAATTTTACATGCAATAAATCTTTTACATCAGGCATTTAATGCACAAGATTGGATGGATAGACTATATCTTGTAATTCAGCTACTATAGATTGCCCCTTGCAAGTGGGCCCTGCATGTCTACTGGGTAATACATGTGCTGGCCTTCTGTTCGGTGAGCTCCCAAGTCACTGATCATGCCTCACTAGCCAGATCCTTTGGTCTGGAGGAGTGTTTGTCTGCAAGATGTTAAGATCGAGCTTGCACCATCAAGGATGAGCTCAAGTTGAGGAGGTTACTCTGTAACGCAAGCTGGAGACTTGAGCGCTCTTTAAGTGGGATCTTTGCCACCCTCGGACCATTCGCTGGTCTATCAAGGATGATCTAGACTTCTCATATAACATAAGCCCCCTAACTCTCAACTCACTTCGTGGGCTGGGAGTTAAGACTTTTCGATAGCCGCTCAGTCAAAGTCTTCTCCGTGACTATCATTTCATCTGCTCTAGGTTGTTCTTTCCATGGCACGTGTTTGATGATTATTGGTGAGTCAACCTTAATCTTTTTTGAGGTAATAAATGATGGTGGTTAAGGAGATTAATCTGGACCCTTTGGTGAGACCGGACTTGGCTCTTTTTAAGGAAGAAGAAATTCCTTATGCTTCTTCACTGACCAAACCATGAAGATTCCAGACAAACCTCCATTACTTCTAGCGTTCTGGCTTTCCGTTGGGGTGTGTATCGCTTGTTGCATAGGGAACTCAGAAGATTCAACTTCTTTGATAACATAGAGGGATCTCATACGGATCTCAGATTATGTCCTCTCAGCTTTGCCGTGAGGTTTTTGCACCCCACCAACCAGGCTCCTATTGTTTCTTGAGCTATTCTCTTTGCGAATCAGAAAAGGAGCTCCCAGTCGAAAAAATAAGGAGCAGTAATGCTCGTTCCCTCTCCATTGGTGAGGGTCAAGTTGAGGGAGAGCTTACTGTTAAGGAAGGCTTTAAAAGAAAAGTTTTAGGATTCAAGCAGGTCCGCAAGCTCTAATCAGCTATGGTACGCCCCCGTCAGTGGCAGCCTTCTAATGTGCAGGAGCTTTCTTCTCATGCAGCAATCTTCCTTCTAAAAAGGACTAGTCGTAGCTCATTTTGACTTGTATTTTCTCTTCTTGATGTAATTGTACCTTGTTGAGGCTTTTTCATGAATAAAATCTTCTTTTGCAATCTCAATGTGCTGTCTTTAGTTTTCTATATCTGTAATAGTGCAAACTTTTATAGCTTGTGAAGAAATGTTCAAATAGCCAATCAGTCAAACCTTCTCAAACACAATAATCATAAATAAAACATCTCACACATAAGCATTGTTGAATCCACAAAAGGATTGTGCATAATCAGAAAATCGCATGAGAGTTGTGAACATTTGGTTACATGTGAGCTATGAACTAAAGCAATCTCGTTGCCTTAGGCAAATAATCAAGTCATCAATTCTTTACACTTTAGTGAGCACACAACTATGCTAGCATTCAGTGTTTAAGAGTGCCTCTGCACCTCAGCGAGCACGCAGCTACGCTAGCAAAGTGAGTATGTTTTGAGTGTCTCCATGTGTCAGTGAGCCCACAGCTCAACTGGAAAAAAGAGTATATTTTTAACGCCTCCATGCCTCAATGAGCACGAAGCTCAACTGGCAAAGTGAATATGTTTTTAGTGTCTCCACACCTCAGCAAGCACATAGCTATGATAGCAAAATGAGTATGTTTTTAGCGTCTCCACACCTCAACAAGCACGTAACTACGCTGGCAAAATGAGTATGTTTTTAGCATCTCCACACATCAGCAAGCCCGTATCTCAACTGGCAAAGTGTTTGTCAATTCATTTTTAGAGTGAACTCTGGCTGGCCCCAACTATACCAAAGGTCACAGTTGGCACAAAGTTACACAAGAAACATAAAAGAGTTTATCGCATGCAAGCTACAGAAAGTGCAAACACTTGATAGTAGAGGGAAAAATGAAAAGATAAAGATAATAACATCAAGCCAATTAGAAAACAACTTTAAACAAAGCAAAGGAAGGCATTTACATTTACACTTGAATTTAAGATACATTATTAATGTATGATTCAGACTGAGCCCCCTGATTTTTTGCCACCATTATGCTAAGGAAGTTGGGACTACTGCCCCGCAGGCCACACCACATACTCCTTTAGATGACCCTTTCTGATTAGGTCTTCAATCACATCCCTAAGAGCCCAACAATTCGAGGTGCCATGACCAGCCTTGTTGTGATAGGCACAGAAATCATCTCTATTCCTTTGCCTGAATAGGGTCTTCAAAGGTCTAGGCCTTCCAAAGTCTTCCCTGTCCCTTTCTGCTGCATAAATCCTATCTTGGGAGTTTAATAGGATGCTATACTACTTGTGGCAGTCTGACTGCTGAGGTCACTCACCTCTGGGCCTTCTAGACTTCTTCACAATTCACTTAGTAGAGTGATCACCCTGGTCCATATCGCCCCTCTTCTTGTTGTGGGAGGAGCCAGCCTTCTGATCCTTCTTGTCAGACCTTCCTGAGTCGAAGGTCTCTTCCCATTTAATCTGCTTAGCAGCTCACTCATAGAACTCAGTGAGATCCTTCATTGGGGACTTGTACAAACTCTTGCATAATTTTCCATCTTTGCAGAGTCCCATAGATATTATTGCTAGTATGGTTTCTTCATATGGATTTTCCACTAAATTGGCCTCGAGTCTGAACCTAGCAATGTAGTCCTTTAGTGACTCATGCTTGCGCTGAAAGACCATGGCGAGATGACAAGGGGGCACAAGTTACCTCTTCAGCACTCAATACTAGCCAATGAATTTCTATTAGTAGTCTTCCCAACTGCAAATTGAGCAAGCTGGGAGGCTTTTGAACCAAGCACAAGGTACACCTCCCAATATGGCCAAGAACACTTGCCATTTGATCAGGGGATTAGTTGTTTGCAAGTCCATCGGAACATTGAATGTGTTCAGATGATCATATGGGTCAGAGTCGCCATTGTACAATAGGATCACGGGGACCTTAAACTTGAGAGGGAGAGTTTGAGTCTTGATCTCCTCGGAGAGCGGTGACCTTTCTTTATAGCAAGCTCAATCACTCGGAGCTTAAAGACGTTACTCTAGCTGAGTTATTTTTTGGAATAACTCTCCGAACAATAGGTCTCATACCCCATACTACTGGCTAAGAGATTGCTGAAGTCTTTAGTCCTCACAATCATGAGGGTTGCAATCGAGAGTTTGCTCTTGCGAGTAACGAGCTGAGGAGTTCTTTGTTTAGCATTGCCCAGACATCCAACTTGCTACTGTTGGTGAACATTCATAAGCACTATGGCTTTGGCCTGCTTTTGCATAACTTGTGCTATCATTGTGACTACTTTAGTCAGTTCTCCCATCATGTTTTTGAGTTTCTCCTGACATTGGAGCCAGGCTTGTATTCCATCGGTGCCATTGGCAGCGACAGTTGGTTGAACAGAATTGGCTGGGAGGAAGCCAGTAGTTGCACCGATGACAAGAATGGTAGAGGAGTCTATTGTTGAGACATGTCCTTCTGGAGGGTTGAGTAGTGTGTTTGAAGCTCTAGTAGCTTTTCCCTTGGCCATTATAGCAGGAAACGAACTAGAATAGATGAGATCCCCACAAACGGTGCCAAAAATGTTAACGATGAATTTTGGTTCAAGGCCAAACTCCAGCCAACAAAAGATTCTTTCAGGATCTCAAATTGTAGCCTAGTTTTGAGACAATAAATGAATAAAGTAAGCAAAGAATAAGGGAAGAGCAATGGGAAACACACAGCTTTTAATGTGGTTTGGCCAAATCCAGATAGAATCGGACCCTACGTCCATGGTAGTGTATTGATTTGAGAATATATTTGTAAAGTTTCAACACACAAGCCTCCCTCTCCCTAACATTCATCTCCTTCCTGTATTTATAGAGGAGGGGAGGTTGCAATTGTAATTTTACATGCAGTAAATCTTTTACATCAGGCATTTAATGCACAAGATTGGATGAATAGACTAAATCCTATAATTTGGCTATTATAGATTGCCTCCAGCAGGTAGACCTCGCATGTCTACTAGGTAATACATGTGCTGGTCTTCTGTTTAGTAAGCTCCTAGGTCACTAATCGTGCCTCACTGGCCAGATCCTTTGGTTTGGGGGAGTGTTTGTCTTTAAGATGATGAGATCAAGCTCACTCCATCGGGGACGAGCTCAAGCTAAGGAAATCACTTTATGACCTGAGCTAGAGAGTTAAGTGCTCTTTGAGTGGGATCTTTGCCACACTTGGACTATTTGCTAGTCTATCAAGGATGATCTAGACTTCTCATATAACACTTGTATAACTCTTCTAGTTAGCTGCTGGGGATTCTTATGCAAATCTTGGATTATCTCCTCACAATTCTACCATGAGATTCAGCCTTGCCAGCCAGACTCATGCACACTTTTTGAGTTTCTCTAAGAATGAGTTAGGGAAGGAGCCACTGGCTAAGGAGGGTTATAAGAAGAAGAAGATTAAGGAACAGTCATGCTCATTGATCCTCTGGGCGGTTGGAGTTTATCTCCCAAGGACTGGCTCTCTCCTTCCTTGTGGAAGTGATAGCTATAGGCTTCATGCTTTTATTTCTGTATTTCCTATCTCCTGATGTAATTTTACCTTGTTGAATGAAGCCTTTAATGAATGAGTTTTCTTTGTAACTCTTAAATATTGCTTTGTATATTATGGATGATAATGCATGTTTCTGTAAAGCACAGCTGAATAAGGCATTCAAATGACCAATCGGCCAAATTCAATTAGTAAGCCTTGGCATCTGAATGCCTTTACAGTCAATAAATAATACTCAAGTAGGTCATATGTGAGCTATGCCTAAAAAAAGAGATCGTATGCGAGCTATGATCATTTGGCCACATAAGAGCTAGTTTTACTACTTGTGTCACAGTAACTTTGCTGCTCAGTGGGCAGGTAATTGAGTTTATTTTGATGTCCTCACAAGTTAGCAAGCTCATAGCTCTACTGAATTTTGAGTGTTTAATAGTGCCTCTACACCTTAGTGAGCTCATGGCTCTTTGCTAAATTTTGAGTGTTTAATAGTGTCTCTGCACCTCAGTAAGCTCATGGCTCTTTGCTAGATTTTGAGTGTTTAATAGTGCCTCTGTAGCTCAACGAGCTCATGGCTCTTTGCTGGATTTTGAGTGTTTACTAGTGGCTTTGCACCTCAATGAGCTCATGGCTCTTTGTTGGATTCTAAATGTTTAATAGTTCCTCTGCACTCAACGAGCTCATGGCTTTTTGCTAGATTCAGAGTGTTTAATAGTGCCTCCGCACCTCAGCTAACTAGCTTGTAATAATATCAATCAATGTAGAATAACTTTCTTTTTGTACAATGTTCCATTGGGGGTACCAAGATAAAATCTCAACACTTACATTAACCTTAGTATAACATTACAAGATCAAAATATGGTTCTAACATAGGGCTGTTGCTCTTGATCAGTGATTCACTAAGAATGTTAAACTTGCCATTCTGAGGGTCTCACTACAAAGTCCTATAGTTGACCCCTCCTAATGAGATCTTTTATGGCATCCTTTAGAGCCCAACATTCTAAAGTGTTATGCCCATTCTCATTATGATAGGTGTAAAATTTATCTTTATTACTCCTGAATTTGCCAGGAGTCCAGAGAGGCTTGGGCTTTCCAAAGTCTTCCTTGTCCCACTCCGTAGCAAATATCCTATCATGTGTGTTAGATAGGATGCTATAACTTTCATGGCAGCCTCAATGCTGGGGTCGCACACCTTTGGCCCTCTTCACGGGTCACTAGAGTCGTTATTCTAATTCTCTTCGCTCCTCTCTTTGCTTTGTGGAGTGCTAGCCATCTCATGCTTATGCTTGAGTTCCTCCATACTAAAGGTTTCTTCCCATCAGATTTGTTTGGTGATTTGCTCATAGAATTCAATGAGGCCTCACACTTGGGACTTGTACAAGCTTCTATATAACTTTCCATCTTTGCTGAATTTCCATAAGCAATTTGTTATTTTTTGTGTCTATTTGGTTAGAGTAGCAATAGAGTTTTGATTTACTACTAGGGTAAGCTAATTTTCCTAGAGAATTAGGGGTAATTAGTTAAGTTGCTACAGGGATAATTCAATTAGTTAGACTTAGAGTTTTCAAATCTTAATGTTATAGGTAAATTCATTAAGGTGCTAGGCTTCAACTGATTTAGCAATAAGGGCCAATTAAGTGCTGGGCTTGGTTGACCAATCTAAAAGAAAATTAACAAGAACTAATTAAGTGCAAGGCATAATTAATTTCTTGTTTTAATTCAAATATCTAATTAGATAGCATCGAATCCCCTATTTTACACTACAAACACACTGAAGTAAAGCATCAATCTTTGTGAACATCACCTAGACTCACTCTAGCTATTAGCTTAGATAGTTTAGCATTATTTTTGCTAGTCTTGATAGCCGTCAAAATTTTGGTGCCATTGGTCGAGGATTGGTTGATTGATTTCTGTGAGTTTCCATTTGTATATAGCATTAGGATAATAGTAATAGTATTATGCCTATTTTCAGTCATTGTCCCCTTTTGTCACCTTTTTCCTTTGTGTATATATTTTTTGGTTTTGGGTGCCAGTGATAAGTAGAAAATGTACCTATAAAAATACCTGATTTTAACCCTTAATTAGTCATTAACTTGTAGTTTTTGTCTATCTT
>JANHAO010022884.1:0-12059 GCA_026873985.1 Saraca asoca
TTATATTTTATAAAACTTATTGAATATTTTCTTATGTTCACATTGTGATGGATATTTTCCATAGTATCATGTATTGTTGTATATTTCATTCTGTTAAATGTCATTCTGTAATTGTTTATCTATATTAATGGATGTAACTTCCAAACTTGTGAGATTGTGACATTTAAATAGGTAAGCATATTTTCATAGTTATATATATATATATAATTTTGAACATGGTTTTCAAATGGGATTATTGGGTGATCATAAGATTATTTACTCATTGAGTTTCTATGAAACTTACCCTTTCCTATTCCATGTTTTTTAGAGCCCAAGATTCTCCTACCATCCCTCCTCCTTACACTGATATGGAATCTACTCTTAGATTGAGTGGATCTTTCTTGTGGAGAATAAAGGTATATAATTATGGTGTAAAGTCTGACAGTTGGTAGGATTATATATGCATATGTTGTATATGATTGCCGGATGCCCAATAGGATGTATATTATATAGTCTAGGCCATTGCATATTATTATGTTGTTGTGCAGGTTATGGTGGGCATGTAGCCCTTATGTTGTATAGGCCTTGTGGCCAAGTGTTCGGAAAACAGAGGAAACTCTGCCAAATTTTCATTAGAATTTTAATATATAAATATTTCATTATAGATTAATGAAATAGTGAGTCATTGGTATGTAATTGCATTGTAAGGCTTGTAGGAGATTTCCTGATGGAAAGGGTTTCCTAATAGTGACCTCCTACGCTGATCACGTTCCATGGGTTGGGGCATGGCACTAATATAAGGATATTCAATAATAGTTCAAGCTGGTATCCATTTTGCTGTATATTTCTAAAACTTAATAAGTTTTTTTTTTTAAATTTAATTGATAACAATGCGTCATTTATAACTATTGATATTTCTTCTAATAAAATTATATTAGCTTTTCTTAAATCTTCAATCAATTTTGTACTACCAGATATTATATTACATAATATTCACGAATCATTACTTGGGAAAATTATTTTCTATTCTTAATAACGATGTGTATTGTTGCATTATCTACAAAACATAAATTTTCAATATTATCTTTTATCCAATTAAACACTGGTGAATGTCCATATTTTCAAATAAACTAGAAATAATTTTTATTTTTGGATATTATCCAATCAAATGATCAATTCTTCCTCTTTGATGTTCAAAGAAATTTGTCACATCTAAATATGTTACATCATAAGGATTAGGGTTGAATGTATCATTCTCATAAATAAAATTTGCCTTAACATTTTTCCCTTTGAGTGAGGTTTGATAAAGTTCCACAAGATGTTTAGACGTATGATAGGTACATGACTAGTGCCCTTTCATATTACTTCGATAACATATATGTTCTAAACCTTTTGAATTCTTATTATATTGTCATTTTTCTCATTATTCTCCCATTTTTGGAGGCAAGAAGTAATTTTGTGATTTTTTATAATCACAATGATTGTAATAATTACTTTGACTTCATCCACTACCACGGTTATAGCTATAGCCTTAGCCATGCCTAAATATTTTACTTGTTATTGCATTCACTTTAGAGAATGGAATAAAATCATTTGGGCAGGCTTCATGATTTTTCATTAAAAGTTTATTCTTTTGTTTAACAATAAAAAGGTATGAAATCAATTCATATATATATATATATATATATATTAAGTTTATCTTTCTTTGGTACTTCTATTTCAAAAGCATGTATGAGATATAAAATAATAGATAATATTTTTTTTCCATAAAGAATAACTAAATGAAATAGAAAAATAATAAAATTATATAATACCAAAAGTAAAGAATCTTCAATATTAATAAGAAATAGAAGAATTTAAACTTAAATTTGTCCCCTTTCACTTCAAGTCTTAATTGTGGCTAAATCTTTGAAGAGTTCTTGAGTTAGGAAACTCATATACTTTCAATCTCATGATGAATTGTTAATAAAAATATTAGATCATAGAAAACAAATTAATTGAATTTTAATAAATTAAATAATCTTCATAAAACTCAATATTAATTATCAGAAAAAATGTGAGATAATGAAAAGATGAGTACTCATCCTTTTTTTTTTATGCGCCAAAGTGTGTATATATATAATTTCAAATCTTAAGTAGCATTATAAAGAAACAATATTATAATTTTAACCATTCAATGATATATTCTAAAATAATTTCACGTGAGATCTATGGTGTGAAAATTAACTTAGTTAGAGTTAAATACTAAAAGTAAAAAAAATCTAATACATCAAATCTACCAACATCTAAACCCCAAACCACTTGAACTTGAAAATTTCACTTTTGATTACCTAGTTAAAAACCTTGGATTATAAATTGAATTGAAAAATAAATAAATAAAACTTTTACTAATGATATTCCATGCCACTCTCAGAACTTTAAAATTCTTTAAAAAATATATTGAAGATGGTTGAAAGCAAAAGATATGTAAATTCTGAAAACAGAAGAAGAATATTTTTTTTTTCAAAACTTTAACTATAATATGAACAATGATCATGTTAAAAAATGAAGATGAAGTTATTAGTTAAAATAAGAAAAATAATACTGACTATCATTTTATAAAATAATGTTTTCATCTCCCATCACATGCGCTTAAGGAAATAGAATATATAAATACTTTAAATACTTTATATTCACTTGTTATAATAAAATATCAAAATCTTTTTAAATTACTACATTAACTTTAGGTTATAAAATATCAAAATTTTATACAAATAAAACATTCACTTTATAAAATTGAGTATCAAAATTCTTAAGATGTTATTGAATTATAAGTTTTTAGGAATATTTTGGTTTTAATCAATATTTTATTTTGTATGCAATCACAAATACAAAATAATATAATATTTTAGGCCTCTTTTTATTGGTATTTCAGGATCAATTAACCATAAAAGTAATTCAGAATATTTTGGATAGTGAACTTCTAGTTCATTATACCATTTATTTCAATTTTCATAAACTATTACATTAACTCCAGATTATGCAATATCAAAATAAGAAAATAAAATTATTAATTAAAATAAAAAATAGTTTACATCATGCACAATAGTATTAATAATAGAGAGTTAAAAAAATATTGTGTATTACATCATCTTGTGAGATTTACAAGGCTAACAAGCAATTATGCAAGGGAATACATGTGTACAAGTCAATAAAAAAGTAGAAAGTTCTTTCATATAAATACAACATAACATATCATACTTATTATTTGTTTCTTTTTGCAAAACTAATGTGGTGCAAATTGTAGATCAACAAATAAATCATGTAAGCCATATCATAGTAAATGATATATTAAGAGTAAATGATATATTATAGTATATAAATCATATCGTAAAATGATGAATTTAAAATAGAAATATCCTTTTTTTTACCTAAACTTAAAAGCTTATAACAAAAAAAATTTATACTAATAATGTGTTATAAAAGTAAATAAGAATATAAGAAAGATAGTGTCACAACCCAAAAACCTTGATCATGGCTGACGTGAATACCATTCCCTATTTGAATATTTACTAACCTTTACTACACATTCCTATTAAAAACATCTTAGTATTTTCTTAATAATAATTAATTGGCTAAATGGAATATAGTGAACACAAGAAAGATAAGGAAGCTCATATAAAATATTTACATATATAATATAATTTACACTGGCTTTGCCCAATAGGCTAATGCCAGTATTTCCAGATTGTACCAAATTCTTACAAATTGTTTAAAAACAAAATATTCTCAACCTTCCGTAAAAACCTAGGAACCATCTTGAACTACCTTATGTATTTTTCAAACAAGGCATTCAAAAGAAGTTAGATTAAGCTATATCTTACCCTAATATCAAAAGCATAGGTTAACCTAACTAAACCTTATAACCCTTCTATTTACAAGTTTTTCAAAACCAAAGGCAGCAAAATTGTTTACATATTGATGGTAGACCCTTTTAGGGGTCAAACCATATTAGGGTCATCATTAAAAGTACATTAGGCAATTCTAGTGGAATGATCTCAATGTCGTGAAGAACTTCACATCTTACCAGATTCAGGATGATAGTATAATGGATATTTATTTGGTATAATCCTAAAGGGCCTAAGACTGTGGTGCTATAGCTATTAGTAGTGATTTTCATTGGATTGCTATTTATCTTACTTTTCTGGAATAGGATTTTCAATATCTTGAGAATTTAGAAAAAAAAAACAATATACAGAAGAATAGGTATAGGGCTTAGTGAATAAAATGTACCAAACTTATGAACTCATTAACCAACAAAAGATACAAATGTATATACAAGCAATCATACCTCAACTGGATAGTCATTTCTTATGAAATTTTCACAAACAAATAATGAATACTAGGAATCCATCCATGAGGATGATCATATCACAATCTTTCTAGTGTATCAACTTGGACTCTCATATCCATAGTCCACCATTTGTAGTTCATCATATATTTCAATCTCATAACATTATGTCTCAATATTTCATGTGGCAATTTAAACAAGTTAAACATTTCATAGCAATAAATCATAAATTTCCTTGTTATTCTGATCTAGCCTTATCTTGCACAAACCCACCCTTATCCCTCCAAGCTAACCTTATCCTACTTATCATTTTACAATGCCCATATCCCAGACTTGGTTAATTATTCCCTATCATAGCCTATCATTCACATTTTAAGTCTTATAAAGGCTTTTAAGCAGTCAAGGATATTTATCCCATAATAGATATATCATTAAGATCACATCAACACATTTCATCATTATTCATGACATCATATCACATTCTGGATTTTATCAAAAGTAAAAAACATTAAGCAATATGCTTCTCAAAATAACTATATCACATCACTCTCATTCAACCACAATTTTGGTCACAAGAGTTACATTTTATTTGCTAATGCACCTTCCATTCTTTATTTCATCATATGACTATTTTAATTAATTTCATATTAATAATATATATGTAACTAATTGTTAAATTCAACAATATTATATTGTAATTATCTATTTAAAATTTCTTAATCTTTACACTCGATTTAGTAAGGTTTATACAAAATTAAACCAAGGGAATAGGAAATAATTTGGAAACAAGAGAAGTTAAGTTAAAAAATAAGGAAATTTCTGAGGATGAAATTAGAATCATGAGTAGGATTGTTGTAGTAGTTCGAGTAGAATCGATGTTAGAATTGAGGAGTTCAAGTGTGAAAGATTCGATTTTACTCGAAGAAAATCATTTAAAAGTGTGAGTTTGCTCACCAAAATATGCAATCATTCGAAAAGTCCACTTCCAAATGTGATCAAGATTGTGATCAAAATCAGAAAATAAAGTAGAGAAGATTAATTTGACTCGCATATATTTAGTTTCAAATTCAATTCGAATCATAATGGTAAAAATATTGGGTTTTTGCGAGCATGATCAAGAATTTAGTTCAAAAAGCTATGATTTAACTTGCATGAGTAGAAATTACAGACAATAGTAGAAAAATAGGGGAGGATAACTTCCAATATAACCATACACACACATGTTTTGATAGCTCAAGCATACACAAACCCTACTATTTCAATCACAAGCTAATAATCTTATTAGTCAATCCATTCAATCACAAGTATACATCGCAATCACAAAACCCATTTCCATCAATTGTTATCAAATATTTAGTAGATTACAAGCAAGAAAGATATATTAATTCACAAGAATGGTAAGAGTTACTCACAGGTAGGCTAAATACACCAAATCACTGTTGATCTCACTAGAAATCCTTAACACTTTTCATAAACAAAAAGAAGAACATGTTAGCTCCTTGGCTATTTCTATGTTTTTCTTTTAGCAAACAATTAGATATCATTTGCTTATGGTTTCCTTATCTAAAAATAGATCAAATATACAAGATTTGAGTTCTAAAACTTCAAGAAATTCTCATGGGTTTCTGAAGTAAATAGTACTATAAATAGTAACTACCAATTTAAAAAAATTCATAACTTGAGTTTTGTCCTATGAATCAACATGATTTTGATATCAAAATAGAGAGGAAGAAGATATGATTCAATAGTAAAAATTTGAGAAAAAATAAGAAGAGTTAGTGAGCTTACTTGATAAAAGAGAAAGTGAGTGAAGGTAGAAAGAGGAAGTGACTTGGAGAAGTTACATGACTTGTATAGTTTGAAGCCCAAAATGAAGAAGAAGAAGAGCTAGCTAAGGGAAGGGTGAAATGGGAAAGATATGTCAACTTTCTAATAAGTACAAATTAACCATTTTCCCCTTTTTAGTAATTTTCCTATTTCTTTCATTTTTAACTCAAATTTAATGTGTTTATTAGTCACCAGTGACCATGAAATTTTAATACAAATTATGTAAATTAAGTACCTTCGTAATGGCTTTAATTTCATGCCTATTCGATATTCATAACTATAGTTTCGATAAAATTTCATAGAAATTAAATCTCAAAATTATGAATTTGGCCCTTTGAACATTCATGACAATAATTCGATCTTCGAAATATTTTTTTTTAAATTGTATATAGTCTATTTATGCTATATTTGGGCTTTTCATGGCTTTAAATCTATAATTTTAAATTCTTTAAAATTTTTATTTTCTCTATTTTGTTACCAAAATTGATTTTAAAAAAATTTGAGGTATTACAATTCTTCCTCTTAAAAGAATTTGTCCTCGAATTCTAAATAACATTGATAAATAAATTAAAACAAATTAATGATTCTTATATTCATCCCTTACCAAATAATCATGGATATTGCCTTTGTATGTTAGTTTCCAATTTCCAAGTGGCTTCTTATTCATCATGTTGCCCCCATAACACCTTGATCATAAGAACTCTTTTGATCTTAATGTTTGAATTTGTCGGTCGAGGATAGTTGTCGGCTATTTTGTATATGTCAATTTGGTATCTAACTGAGCAGGTTCTTCCCTAATAACATAAGAATCATCTAGAACATACTTTTTCAACATGGAGACATGAAACACTGGGTGGATTCCTTACATCTCATCTGGCAACTTCAATTGATATGCTACCACTCCCACACATTTGACAATTTTGAATGATCCCACATATTGCGACACTAATTTCCCTTTTTACCAAATCGCATAATTCCTTTCATAGGGGATACTTTGACAAACACTTGATCATCAATCTTGAATTTGAGGTCTCTCCTCCTATTATCCCTATATGAATTTTGTCTATCTTAAGCTGCTTTCATTCAACCATGGATCAATTGTGTCTTTTCAACTGCATCTGCTATAAGATCTGACCTTATTAACTCTATTTCTCTAGGCTTAAACCAACTTATTGGAGTTCAACATCTCCTTCCATATAATGCCTTATATGGTGCCATTTGAATATTAGATTGATAACTATTGTTGTAGGCAAATTTGATAAGTGATAAGTACCTTTCCTAGTTTCCTTTAAACTCCATTATGTATGCCTAAAACATATCTTTTAGAATTTAGATTATCCACTCAGATTGACCATCAATTTGTGGATGAAAAGTAGTATTAAACCATAGTTGAGTACCCAACTGGGTACCATGATCCGAAATAATAGTCAATGGCACACTACACAAAGAAATTATTCTATCTAGGTATACTTGTGCATATTAGGCAGTCAAATAAGTCATCTTAATGGGTAAGAAATGAGCCGACTTAGTCAAGTGATCAATAATAACCAAATCAAATCATAAACCTTTCGACAATTTGGGCAATCCAACCGAGAAATCTATTGTAATACTTTCCCACTTCCACTCCAGAATCTTAATGGATTAGTGTAGTCCTGTCAGTTGCCGATACTCTACCTTCACTTGCTAGCAGATAAGATGCTTTGTTACATATTCTAGCATATCAAGCTTCATGCCTTCCCACCAGAATATATTTTTCAAATCATGATACATTTTAGTCACACTTGGGTGCATCGTATATGATGAGTTATGAGCTTGTTATAGAAAATCTCCATGAACACTTAAAGGGACCCATAATTATCCTTCTTTCTTTAAAACTTATACCTCATCAACTGCAATATGTGAGTTTAGTTTTATTCCCCCCTTTTGTTTAAGAATCATGTATTGTGAATCTTGCCTTTGAGCTTTTTTTTTTAATTTGATCTACCATCACTCACTATATTATCATATTTGTTAAAATCGAAGTCTGATCCAGAACTTCTAATTGCACACCAAGTTTTTCAAATTTCAAGTAGAAATACATTAACTTTTTCTCTTTAGAAAGGAGATGAGCTAAATTGATTGTCGACTTGTGACTTAATGCATCTATCACCACATTTGCCTTGCTAGGATGATACAGTATTGAACAATCATAATCTTTGACTAACTCCATCCATCTTCATTGTCAAAAATTAAGATCTTTTTACTTGGAAATGTATTTTAAGCCTTTATGATCCGTATAAATCTCACATGTTTCTCCATACAAGTAGTGCCTTCATATTTTTAAAGTAGAAATAACCCAATTCATTAAATCCATAAAAGCAATTGGGGCATTTGTCAGTCCAATTGACATTATGAAAAATTTTTAACACCCGCATGTCATACAAAAGGCAATTTTGGGTACATCTTCTTACGAATCTTTAATTGAAGATATTCTAATCTCAAATCAACTTCGGAGAAATATTTTGCTCCTTGCAACTAATCAAACAAATCATTAGTATAAGGGAGGGGATATTTATTTTTGATGGTTACCTTATTCAATTGGTGATAATCAATGCATAACCTCAGTGAACCATCCATCTTTTTCACAAACAATATAGGTGCTCCCTAAGGTGAAACACATGGATAGATGAAACCTCTATTAATTAATTCTTGTAGCTAAATTTTTAATTCCCTTGATTCCATTGGTGCCATCAGATTAGGAGGAATGGAGATAGGCTTAATGCAAAGTATCATATCAATAGTGAATTCAATTTCTCGATCCATTAGGAAACACATCGAGGAACTCTCATATTACTGAAACTTTGTTTAGATTTGGAGCAACCTAATTTAGGTTTTATACCATAGCTAAATAAGCTATGCGCCCTTTATTTAAAAATTTCCAAGCTTGCATGCTTGAAATTAATCAACTATCTCAACTACCATTTCCCCTTGAAAAACTACAAGGGAGGATTCATCTAGATGAAACATAACCTTCTTATCAAAGCAATTCATGCATGCATGGTGCTAAGAAAGCTAGTCCATCCCTAGAATCATGTCATAGTTAACCATATATAACACAACTAGATTTGCGATTATTGGCTTATCTCCTATTATCATGACACACTTTCTAACTAAATTATTAGCTAGAAAAGTCTAGATAATGGGGGTTATTACTACTATCAGTGTCTCCATTAGTTCACCAAACTCATTTAGTAATATAGAAAATTTCTTTGCAATAAAAGAATGAATAGCACTGGGATCAAATAATACCCGAGCTTGTAAATCATGTATTGTCACAATACCTGAGACTACTGCATTTGATGCTTAAGCTTCCTATCTAGTGAGATTATAAACTTGTGTCGTGGCTTCTTTGGGGTTTTTTTCACCGTTACCTCACCTATCATTTTGTCCAAGCATTGTTGGTGCTCTTATTGAGGCTACAAATGGTGTTACTGATTGATTCTAAGGTCTCATTTGATAATTTGTGTCATACTTTGAGGCACTCACATTCACTAGACATTTTCTTGCCTTATGTCCAGGTTGACCATATTGGAAACACCCAGTCAAATCCTTCCTACTGGGTCCATAATGACTTGTATTACAAATTTTACATTGTGATAGGTTAACATTAAAATTGCCTTGGCTATGGGGTATACTCCTTCCACAGAATGGGATAGAAGCAATTGAAACAAATTGACCTCCCATATTCCTTTTTACAATTCAATTTTGTGACCAAGATGATCCAAAAACATTTCCTCTCCACCCACTTGGTGGTGCTTCACGATTTAGAGTTCGCTTCCCACTCTGAGTAGTATTGGTTCCCTTAGTTTGGACTCTCTTTTTACTATTAGAAGATATTTCCCTTTCACAATGCTCTTTAGACCTTAAATCCACTCATAAGGCTTGGTTCATAGTTTACTAATATGTTGTATTTGGATTGACTTTAACACAATTAAAATAATAATTGCAAAGCTTTGAACAAACCTTTATACCTTTATGGCTTCATTAGGAATCAAATAAGTAACATATTGGGAAAGCTGGGTGAATTGGGCATGATATTCACTCATAAACATATTCTCTTGCCTTAAATTTTCGTATCTTTGGGTATTTACTTGTTGGACACTGGAGGAAGGAATCTATTGATAAAAACTTCTTGGAATATTACCTAGGTCAATGGTTCTACATTGGCAGCTTTCCCTTCAATAGTCCTTACATACCAGTAATATGCCAAATCATCCAATTGACATCCTACTAATTTTATCAATAAAGGTTTGGGACATTGTAGTATCCTACCATATCTTTCAATTTGATCCTGAAATTTGTAAGGGTCCACTGAAGAATCAGTTTCAACATATCGAGATGGCTTTAATTTCAGAAACTCATAGACAATTTTTAATATATTCTTTTATTCATTTCTAGTAGGAGAAATTTGGTTTCTATCATTTTGCCTATTTCTTTAGACTCATTATTCTTGTCTTGATTTGATTTTACATTAAGGCATGTACCAAGTGATCCATTGCCTACTAAATTATGTTTTCTTCCTATTGAGGAATTTTTGGGTTCTCACCAGCTTCATAGTGGGGACTATTTCATCCAATGGACGATCCTCCCTGACTAGACTCATGTTCCTGGCCTTTTTGCATTCTAGTTCTCACAATTATCTACATCACAAAATTAGTTAGATTCTCAAGACACACAATAATTCTCATTCAACTCCACTGACATAGGCATATATTTCACCAAGTTAACGGGAATGGTATCAGCAATACGTGCTCTTAGGTGTGTGCGTGTTACTGGTACTACTCTTATTAACACTTGATAAAATTATCACCACTATGAGACTTTAAATGACTCTACATGCAGGCCCATACTTATTGGTTTAACCTAAACCATTGCTCTAATACCAACAACGTCATAACCTAAAAACCTTGATCATGATTGGCGTGAATATCATTTTCTATTTGAATATTCACCAGCCTTCACTACACATTCCTATTATAGACATTTTAGTTTTTCCTAGTGATAATCAACTGACTAACTGGAATATAGTGAACTCAAGAAAGACAAGGAAGCTTATAGAAAAATATTTACATATATGATATAATTTACACTGGCATTGCCCAATAGGCCAATACCAGTATTGCCAGATTGTACCAAATTCTTACAAATTATTCAAAAACAAAATATTCTCGACCTTCCTTAAAAACCTAGAAACCATTCCAAACTACCTTATGTACTTTTCATATAGGGCATTCAAAAGAAGTCAGATTAACCTATGTCTTACCCTAACATCAAAAGCATAGGTTAACCTAACTAAACCTTATAGCCCTTCTATTTATAAGTTTTTCAAAACCAAGGGTAGTAGTATTGTTTACATATTAATGGTAGGCCTTTTTAGGGGTTAAACCATTGGAAGGTCATCGTTAAAAGTACATTAGGTGATTCTAGTGGAATGATCTCAATATTGTGAAGAACTTTGCATCTTGCCAAATTCAGGAGATAGTATAGTAGATATTTATTTGGTATGATCCTAAGGCGCGCTGAAACTATGGTGGTGTAAGTATTAGTGGTGATTTCCATTGGATTGTTATCCATCTTACTTTTTTGGAGCATGATTCACACTATCTTAAGAATCTAAAAAAAATATTCATAAAAGAATGAGTCTGGGGCTCAGTAAATAAAATGTATCAAACTAATGAACTCATCAACTAACAAAAGATACATGTGCATATACAAGCAACCATACCTCAATTGGATAGCCATTTCTCATGAAATTTTCATAGGCAAATAATGAATATGTTGGTGTATGCCCTAGAAGCCAATCATAAGATGATTGTTTTTGCATACATTATATTACAGTTAAAAAGGCAATTCAATTATTATATTTTGTTATATTTGTATAATA
>JANHAO010022885.1:0-12076 GCA_026873985.1 Saraca asoca
AAAAGATAGACAAAAACTACAAGTTAATGACTAATTAAGAGATAAAATCAAGTATTTTTATAGGTACATTTTCTACTTATCAGACATGCAAGAGCTAAGTGTGGGAGAATTTGATGAATACAATTTATACATATTTTATATCTCTTTATACTTAGTCTTTCATGTTTATGTGCTTAATGGGATGCTTGAAATTGGATTTGTGGTTTGCTTAATTTTTGTGCTTAAATGAATTTATTCAATAAATTTACATTATTTTAAACTATTTTCATGCAAAGTCCCTAGTCTAGTTCAGTGGTTTTGGAAGTCAAATGAAGCCCACAAGATGGAACAAAGTACTGACCTATGAACTAGAACTAGTTTCACTATTTTCATCATAAGTGGAGCTCCGCCCATCATTTTGGTGCAAACTCAAGCCATAAGATAGCTAAGATCCATTCCAATAACTTTTATGAAGGGTTGAGGGAAAACTACACCACTTTGAATTAATTACATGGCCATGGACTTAAGTGTTTAATTTTGTTATGGGTTGGATTGTTTGAAAAGCTATCTCAATTTTTAGCCCATAACTTGAGCTAAGAATTGAGTTTTTATACAAGGTCAAGGCTACTGGACTCCTAAGTGACTAAGCCATATTTCATATGAAGGGGGACACACTTATTGAAGTCTTTTTCTAACCCTAATTAGTAGTCCAACCAAAAGGCAGTGTAGTGAGCCTATAAATAACTAGTTAAGCCACAATTATAATAACTTTTAGATCATTTTCTATACTGTCTCTAATTTTGGTAGGAGAAGAACTCTGTTAGGACAAGACTCCAACCCTAATTAGGTTTTCTCTTTTCTTTTTATTTCTACTTTTATTCTTGCATTAATGTGTAGTTAAACTCTTATCTTAATTTAAAGGAATTTTTACAATAATTCCTTAGTTAATTGTGAAACTTGCCCTTAATTCCAATTTATTCCTAATTTGACTCTCTTGATTCTTTAATTTTGTTGCTTATAATTGCTATGGATAATTTATCAAGGTGACCAGTAAATTAGTTATTCATTGTGATTTAGTACTAGTTGAATTTCCATATGCAATTTCATTGTTTAAGGCTATTTGGTTATGGGGTAGAAATAAGGTGTTGATTTGCAATTGGGGCAAATCAATTCTCTTAGATAATTAAGAGTAATTAGTTGGGTTGCTACTAGGGTAATTCAATTAATTAGGCTTGGTGTTTTTAGAACTTAATGCTATTGATAAATCGATTGGGGTGGTGGGCTTTGATTGATTTAGCAATAAGAGTCAATTGGGTGCTAGGTTTGGTTGGCAAATTTAGGAAGAAATTAACAAAGATTATTTAAGTGTTAGGCTTAATTAGTATATTAGCTAAGTGGTGAAAATGGAAATGAAACAAAAATGTTAAGGATTAGACACAAAAGTGGTTGCAAGAATCCCTTAGATTGAGCATTTCTCCCTCAATTTTGCCTTTTTCTTATTTTTGTTTAGCATGCATTTAACTTGTTTGTTTTAATTCTTAGTCTAGACAGTGTCCAACCTCCCCCCATTTTATCACATTGCAACACATAAAAATCAATCTCTAGTCTCTTTGGTGACCTAGACTCATCATGGCTATTAGCTTAGGTAGTTCAGCATTATTATTTTTGTCAATCTTAACAACCATCAAGCATATGATGTCTTATCTATCATAGCTCCTTCACTTGCAACATCTATCATGTTTTTTTCCATTAGAAAAAGGCCTTCATAAAAATAATAGGTCAAACTTTGATCATTGATATGATGATATTGATAGCTAGCACACAGCCTCTTTAAACTCTCCTAGTCTTCATATAAGGCATCTCCAACTTCCTGAAGCTACAAATTTCTTTTCTAACATTGGTAGCTCTTGAGGTAAGGAAGTACCTCTCCAACAATAGTCTTGCCATTTCAGGCTAGGCATTGATGGAGCTAGGAGGAAGGTAGTAGAGCCAATCCTTAGTTGAGTTAGCAATGAGAAAGGAAACACTCTTAACTCAATCTGCTCTTCTAAAATTTCCTAGGGTTTCATGGTTGAGCAGACTGTATGAAATTCCTTGAGATGCTTGTGAGGATCTTTCCCAACTAGGCCATGAAATGTAGACAAGTAATGTATTAGTCAAGACTTCAACTTACAGACTACATCAATCTCATGATAGTTTATGAACAAGGCTATTAGTTGAGGTCTAGAGCAGCCAACTCCTTCAAGGTCCTCTGGTTGAATGCCATATTCTCTATACTATCATGAGATGATGAACTCTCAGACAACAGTTCTATAGCAATGCCAATACTAGAAGAAGAAGTTGCTAATTGTTCAAAAGCTTGAAATATACCAGAATTGTGCTTGCTCTCCTTTCTCAAATTTTGTAGGGTTCTTTTCATTTCTAGATCATATATTAGCTCAGAATAATGAGAAGATTGAGTCATGCACCAAAAGGCTTAACACGAAATCAAAAGAACTTAAATGGAAAAATTAGCAAAATACTAAAAAAATTTGAAAAAATCCTACTCAATGATGGAATTTGGAAAAATTAAGTCAGGTTCTATGCAATGGCATAGATTTTGATCAGAAGTCTAAAATCTAGTAGCCTGTCAAATTTGAGCTCCAAATTCCATAAAAAAATTTGTTGCTAGTCCTCACTTGAAAAAACTAAAAACTAGAAAACTATGCATAAATAGGGGTGAAAGCAAGGGATAATATATTGAAATTAGAGCCTACTCCTAATACTAATACCCTAATGCTAAATATAATTGAAAACACAACAAAATTTATGAATCAGTCCTAGGCAATGGCACCAAAATTTGATGGTTATCAAGATCGACAAAGATAATGCTAAATTACATGAGCTTATATCATTAGTGAGTCCAGGTCAAACCATATAGACTAATGATTAATTTCAGTGTATTAAAAGTAGAAAATAGGGGGTTGGTATTAACTAATTAAGATTATAAATTAAATTGACAATAATAATATAAGCAAAACAAATTAAAAGAAAAAGGGGAAATCTAGAAGAAAAGTTCAATCCAAGGGGCTCTTACAATACAAAGATTTCATTTCTTCTTTAATCGCTTAGCCAAGAATATAATTAAGCCCATCACCTAATCATTGTTTCTAATTTCTCTCTAAATTGGTCAACCAAGCTAGCTAACCCTTATTGTTGAATTGATTAAAGCCTAGCACCTCAACCAATTCAATAATAGCATTAAGATATGAAAATACCAAGACTAACTAATCAATTTTCCCCAACAGTAAATTAATTAATTACCCCCAATTCTCTAGGATAATTAACTTGCATCAAGGCACAATAAAAAACCCTACTGGTAAACCAAATAGCCACAAACAACAACATTGCCTATAGAAATTCAGCTAACAATAAATCATAATGAATAATTAATTACTGGTCATCTTAATTAATCATCCAAGGTAATAATTGGCATTAAAATAGAGAATCAAGAGAATTAAATTGGGGACAAATTAGCAATAAAAATAGGTCTCATAATTAACAAAAGAATTAATGCCGAATTTCTCTTAGATTGAAATAAAAGTTTAACTACACATTAATAAAAGCAAAAATTAAAGAGAAAAGAAGACCTAATTAGGGCAGGTGTTCTTTTCCCATCAAAGCTTCCCCTCTTCATAGAATTAGAGAAAAATGAAGGTGAATCTAAAAGCTATTACCATAAGGGCTCAGTAGAGCTTCTATAGAAGTTCATAGCACTACTGCTACTTAACCTACTGGTTAGGGTTGGCAGAAGAGTTAATTGGATGTGGGTCCTTTCATATGAAATGTAGCTTCACCTTTTAGGAGTTCAATGGCCTTAACTTTGCATAAAAATTTGATTCCTAGCTTAACTTGTGGGTTGAAAACTAAAATAGCTTTTCAGATTAGTCCAACCTCATAATAGAATTTGACACTTAAGTTCACAGTCTTGTAACTAAATGAAAATGGTGTAGATTGACCTCAAGCCTTACATGAAATTTTTTAGTATGGGCTTAGGATTGCACTAAAATGAGGAATAGAGCTCCAGTTATGATGAAAATATCAAAAGTGTTTCTAAGTCATAGGATAGCATTTTGTTTTAGATTTTTGGCTTTATTTGACCTCTAAAACGGTTGAACTGGGCTTTAGATTTTGCATGACATTTTTAAAGCTTTCTCTTAGATTTCCAAGGACATAAGAATCACTCAAAATTGAAATCCAAAACTTAAGATACACCTAAAAACCTAAAACAGTCTAAAATAGTGCCAAATTACTGAGTTAATTAAATTAAGCACAATAACTGACCAAACCAAAAAACCAGTTATAAGTTCTAATTAAGCACATAAACATGACAAAAGACTAAGTATAAAAGAGATATAAAAAATGTATAAATTGTATTAATCACCTTTTATAATAATCTAAGTATTTTCATATTTGATTGAAATGGTTATTTGAGTACATATATTTGATTTGTGGTAGTGCTCTCATCAACAAGGAAATATGGAGTGTGGATACTTTATAATGAGGTATATGAGTGACATAATCACTCAAGTAAAGGATCCACAAGAGGTATAATAGTTTGATTTAGATTTGTCGAGATTTCTATTACAAAAACTATGATATTGCTCTTTGAAACATTGATGTGATTTGCTGTTTGTCTATCTGTTTTGTAATACTTTGGAGATACCAATCGAACTGAAATTGACCAAATTCAAGATTAGTGAGCTAGGTTTCTCTTACATAATTGTGATAATTACTAATAGGAAAGTTGTAACATGTTAAAGGTATTGCAATACTTTGTAGATATCTATGATAACAAAAGTTGTAAAGTTACAATGAATTATATGTCTTTTTTTTTAAAAAAAGAGTTAAGATAAACAACGTTAGTTTTTTTTCTTAAAAAAATTGGCATCCATGATGATTTACATGTCGATTTCAATATAATAACTAATGTCTAAAATAAAAATTATTAAATATAATATTATAGGCCTATTTTTATTTAAAAGACTAGTTAAGAGAAATGATGTTGGCTCTACACATTTTGAATTAGTTATAATGTTAGAGATCTCTATTTTTTTTAAACATTTTGTTAAAACTCGAATTATTTTGTCTAGTTTTATTTATGAACAAAATTTAGTCTCTAGCCATTAATTTTTCTATTGCCAATTAAATAATTCCATTTTACTAATGTTATAGATTATTTCATGAATTTAATACTATTAAATTAGATAAAATAATTTAAGAATTTAAGCATTATTTAATGGACAAAATAATTTAGAAAATAATTAGTACTTGGGTAATTTATTTGTGAAAATTGTAATATATTATCTAAAAAATAAAATAGACGAAAATAATTCAAATAAATGAGACGCTATGGCAGGAAAATACACATATAAATAAAAATTAAGATATCAGTTCTTTCTAAAAAATTGACATTAAATGTCTTCCATTTATATAGAAGTTTTCACAGAACTAATTGTCACTCTCATCTCTTCTTGATTTGAAATGGTAGCTCTCTCCCCCTATAACTCCGACAATTCCAAGGCACTTTTACTCCCACTCTCTTATTGACCACAAAAGCCTAACTCACTCTCATTCTCCCTCTCTCGGTGGTTTAAACTGATATTCTTTCTCTCACTCTCTCTCTATTCTGGGTAATAGCTATTTTTTTTTTAAAAAATGTATTAATGATTGATGTTGTATGGATGAGAGAAATTGTTTACTAAGTATGTTTAATTGTATGCCCTAGTTGTTTAATTTTTAACTGCGTGCTAATTATATTTAATTGTGTACCTTAATGTAAAGATATGTATTATAGTTAAAATATAAATATGCCCTAATACATTTCTAGCATAGGAACATACCTAGGATATAGCTAACTTGTTTGTTAACATATTTGGAATTGTAAATTTATAATTGTAGCTTCAGTTTCTACATTGTAAATAAAATCCAATTGATTTAATTTTAAAATAAAAATTTAAAATATAATTAATTTAATTTATTAATATGAGCCCAAGATTGCCTTTTTTTTTTTTTTAATTTTGTTTAATTTTGGATAGTCATGGATCGTAGGTAGATGTTTGCTAATCAATTGAGTGAAGAATATGCAATAGGGTTGATGAGTTTATTAGATTTGTTGTTAATCAACGTGCTACAAATAGTAATTAGCTTATCAGGTGTCTTATGTGAGATGTTGTTGTGTTAAAAGAGCAAAAGTTAAGGAAGTAAAAGATCATTTATTTATTCATGGTATTGATAAAGGGTATACACAATGGATATGGCATGGTGTGAAAGTAAATTGTCTAGTATGTCTAGTTGTTATCAAGACAAGGGAGGGTACCAAATGATGAAATTGATGTGGTAAAAGATCATTTATTTGTTCATGGTATTAATAAAGGGTACACATTGATAAAGATTATTTTTTAGTTTAAATGCTTATATTTGATATATTATGTGTTTATTGTATATGCAAGCAACTAACTATATAATTTTTAGTTTAGATGCTTATGCTTGAATATATGTTTATTAAAATTAATATGGGTTAATAATAAAATTGTTTAATTTTAGTGGAATAGAAACTATGTCAGGAAGGAATTTAGTCATCTAGTAATAAGACATAATCTATATAGCCTCTTGAATGGTTTGCTCTTAGGTATGAATGCTACAACTAGTTTCATATAAATTTAATTTAATTGCTTATATGAAATGCATATATCATTTTGTAATTTCATAAAAAATAAAATTCTATCTTTTAGGTAGATTAACTCTCATGAATTGTATATATAAAAATGCAATTTAAACTTGTATGGATGGACATGGCAACACTTGAAATATTTCTTACTTGAATCTCTTACCAATGTCAAAAATTGCATTACAGGAGAAAGTTTAACTAAAGGAGAAGTACAATTGAGTAAATTTACTTAGAATGTAAGTAAATGATTATTATTATAGACTTGATAATTTGGCATGTTTTAATTTTAATTTAGTTTTGTAATGTCTTAAATTTTTAGTTGACTCAATAAAATATTTGAAGTTATTGAACTTGGGATTGTGTTGGGTGATTGTATATTTTGGTTTGATAGTTGTTTCTACAAAAATGTAAATAGTAGCAAGTTTCTGTAAAAATGTAACTAGCTAGCATTAGGTTTTTATAAAAAAAAAAATGTAGCTGGCAACAGGGTTTTTTTAAAGGGAAAAGACATTTGTTTTTATATAAAACCAATATATTTTTTCCACTAATGACGTCAGTTTTTATAAATAATTGACATCTTTAATGGTTGAGAAAAGATGTTGGTTATTTTGTAAAACCAATATCTTTAGTGGTTGATAAGAATATCGATTTGTGACAAAAATTGACATTTTATTGGAAAAAAGATATCAGTTATTCATAAAAAAAATTGACATGTAAAATTTTTTTTGAATAAAAAGACGTTAAATATATATTAGAAATCAACGTTATTTCTTGTTTACATTTCGATTAAAAAATTGATGTGGATTGTTCTAACCTATTATATTACTTAAATAGAAGTCAGTCTCCAAACCGACCTGGCATGTGTGAAAGAATCAATATGTAAGTGTGTTTTTTGTAATATTGGATGCATACTGCCAACTCTTGATCAACACACTAACCTTCCAATAAACTTAAACCACACTTAGATAGATATTGAGACAACATAGATTTTGATTGCCTACACAATGAAATTCTATACAAAACATGTCCAAAGGAAACATGAGCGTGTAGTCGAGGTAGCCACACATATCGAGCCTCATGAACGCCCTTCATAAGTAGCTTCTAGTGTGTAACAAGAAAAGACTTTTTGAATAGGGAGAGGAACAACTCCATTTTAATGATATATGTCTCATTACATAATTTTGAGTATATAGAGGAAGTCTCTAAGTCACTGCACTTTGATCTCTAGCCCATGCCTCAATATCTACCCCAATTATCGGATAAGTCCCCTAAAGAGCATTCTAAGCTAAAGCCCTTTTAACACTAAACATACTTTTTTTCAACCTAAAAAAGGGCTTTTCCTATAGTTTGAAAGGGTATCTATGTGTCATCTCATATAGATGCAAAGATAAAAATGCAACCATCACAACCATTTGCTTTTCTATTCATACTTGGACAAATGATCAATGTTAAAATGACATAAACACTCCTAAAATTGGAAAAATATGAAAAAATAATACACGTCTGTATTTGTTCCTAGATTCACTCCACAAGATATCCTCTTCAAATTTGATTTTTATGCCAAGTTTAGTCCAAAACTGAATATATTTTCTTGCCCAATTGATTCACAAGGCAAACTTGTAACAATAGGGAATGCATGTACATGACATATTTGCAAGGTTTTAAACAAAGCTATGCGATACAAATGCAGTTGTAACTTCTCATAATTGCATTGTGATTGTTTTTCTTCACTTGCCATATTAACATTTCAGTTTAAGGGGAAAATATGAACAAGACGCTATTTTCATGGGAGCATGAATTTCATAAACTAAAGTCTTCCTTTAGTCGTTACTTTAATGAAAAATTGTCTTATTTACAAACAATTGCAAATAGCTATATTTGTTCATATATATTCAAATATGTAAATATCTATCAGTAGCGCTGAACTCCACCTACGCCATGTTTATCTATTGTTCCATCGCTTCATTTTTCCAATCCTTTAAAGGAAGCATGTAAGAAAAAAAAAATATGAAAGTTAACTATTTGAACCATTGTAATTTTAGGTTAAAATTTAATTGCTTGTGCTGAAACTTGAACTTGATTATTAAATTGTTCGAACTCATTTATATCTTGGAATTCAAGTTGGACGGAGTCAATGACAAATCCAAGGGGTGGCCCTGACCTCCATAATGCGGTTCCACCTTGTGTGTCTTATGCAAATTATAAGATCAAATATTATATTATTCCTTCTCAACACTCTCAAAATTTATTTATTTTTAGCTTTTGATGATTGTATAATGTATGAGATGTTTTTTTCTTTGATGTTATGAAGTTTATACGCCATTATACTATTTATACCTAGATTAATACACATTTTTCTTACAATATTATATATTTAATATTTTTAGTGTATTTTTTGGATATTATTTATATGTTGAACTTTCTATATGGAGTCTCCTTTCTCTCCAAAATTTTATTATAAAAGTTGTTTTGACACGTACTTAAAAGAAATTGTATCAGTACGGAGTTTTAAGACCTTGGTAAAAGTTCTTCATATTTTTCATAAATTTTTTATTAGAAGTTGAGATTTTTATATAAAAGAATGGAAAATTTTTATATATTTTTATGCTACTTTGTATAACAAAACTTTAGTTTTTTTATATACTTGTTATGCACAAAATCTACAGAAGATTGTAACTTTTAGTGAAAAATGGTAAAATTTTGTGCATAAATTACAACTTCTATTTTGAAATTTCACAGAAACTTACAAAATTTTCAAGTACATACTAAGACCTTAACCTTATTTTAATTATATTATTAAAATTATTTAATAATATTTATAATATAATTTTATTTTTTACTTCCTGTAACATAAATTTTGGTCCTCCCATCACTTAAGTCTTGGATCTGTCACTAAATAGAGTGGTTAATTTTCGCCGACTCTAAAGAAACCAAAATGATATGTTGTTGCTGGCATCCTTAGTGGTGTAGTGATACTTCATGTTAGCCTTGAGACTTTTCCCGTTCAATGTTTTGAATTGGATTCTAGAATATTATGTATATTAAGTGGCCTATTATTTCTGCTATAAAAAGATGTTGTTAAAAGTATATATACAAATGTTGGAATATAAGTAAAGAAAAAATGTTAATTTGATGTTATGAATTTTGTCCAAGTGATATAACATAACATGGTCAAGAAAAATGATATTTTGATAAAATGCATTCCAAGATGGAAGTATTTGGCATCAGACATGAGAATGAACTAGGGACAAGCATGTGTTTTAGTGTAATTGAGCCCAAGTTTGGTGATAGTCATCTTAGCCTCATACGATGATCTTGGAATTTTAGTATGTTCGAAGGCATCTTTTAATAGTTCAAGGATCATTGTTATAACTTTATCAATCATGTCACATAAGCACTTGATATGATACAATTTTATTAAAATGATAATTTCGAGCACTCGTGCACCCTTCATAAAATTCTTGATTTGTATCATTAAGTAACTCATAAAACTCAACAAAAAATTCATCCATCCTTTCACCCAGTAACTCATCATTATCACTTGTAGCTTCATGAGATGAGTTAGGTTCATTGTCATCATGCAGACTATTGAACCTAAATGTATCATTGATCATGTCTTCTATAAGGTTTTGGAGACCTATATTTTGAGGAGTTTCTATCATATGTGTTCTACTAAAAGATGTTTTAGGTATGATGTATTCTCCATGCCATACCCACTTAATATATTTAGTTGAAAATTGGTTTTAAGTCAAGTAGTCACACACTTTAGCTCTAATCAAGTGCTTTTTGAATTTACAACTATGACAGGGATATATTATTCTCCCTTCAATTGATTGCCTCTCAGACGTGAAATCAAGAAACCTATTAAATCCTTCTTTATACTCATATGTACTATTTGACTAACTAATCCAGGATTTATCCATGCCTATTAATTTGAAACATAAGGAAGACATTACATATAATTGTCATTCTTAAAGGAATGACTTAATACATACTCTAAAATTGTTGACGGAGAAATCTTGTCCACAAGTATAAGTTTAATATTACCCCAAACTGCAAGCTAAGGACGTGAGCTATTGGGAAAGAAAGAGGAAAAAGAAGAAAAAGAATAGTAAACATCAGAAGCTTTTATAGTAGTTCGGCTACAGCCAATCGGCCCTTACATCCACAGTGAGTTGTATTAACTTTTTATGATGGTTTTCTCTATGTAACTCAACGGAGATACAATGTTATCTTGCTATTCCAACAGAGTGTCCGCGTGTAGTTTTTGCTATATCTTTTATAGAGGTTCCCCTTATTTATAGAAGAGGGGAGGGTTACAAGTGTAATTTAGCAAGTAACAAAATGATTATTTTCACCGCATCAGGAAATAAATGCTTGGCGTCTGTTGTATACTAAAATAGCCTCGCGTGGATGAATCCCCGAGGGACCGAGGACCAATCCTCATGCTCAAGTAAAGAGCCTCCGGAAGCTCATACAACGGCAACGAGCGCCAAACCCGTCTCTCTTGCCCTCATCACTCGACCACGGTCCGAAGGACCACTCCCCAGCGATGGCGCGACTCGGTGACAAGGGGCTCGAACGTCAACTTAGCGACCACTTCCCCCGCACTCGCGCTCTCGCTGCGGCAAGCCTAATGGCTTCCCTGAGAAGCTCTCGCTTAAGACAGCAGAGCGTCTTGCCTGGCATAGGGGCGGCTACAAGCCTACATGTCGGCCTAAGAATGTCTGTTTCATAGCCTATGGCCAGATATGGCCTTCTTATTATCTTTTCTCATTTATTTGATGTAACACAATTGTAGCTAAGCATTTAATGCATAGCATCTCTCCCTCTTCTATAAATAGGATTACCTTGTTAGCAGAAAGGGAGGAGAGGCCAATCTTGTAAACAAAGCTTCTATATATTATCAATAAAACTTTCGCCGTGGATGTAGGGTCTGGTATCGCCTGGATTTGGCTGAACCACGTTAAAAACACTATCTTTCCTTCTCTTTCTTCCTCTTGGTCATCTTATACAACACTTCAAGAGTGGCATTGATTCCTGAACTCTACATCCTGTTGGCCGAAGTTTGGTTCCCCCACATGGATCATATTTTGACGTCAACATCTTTGGCGCCGTCTGTGGGGATCATCCGCTCTTTGAAGTCCCCATTGCTGTTTAGCAATGGCCTGAGGAAGAGTAACTCGGAGCTCTACAGCTCCAGCATCTCCATATACTATTACACCTGGGATGCAAGAGGTGCAAGCACCTGACCAATCTCAATTGGCTCTGGAAAATACAATCAAAGAGTGGCTGAGACTGTCAAAGCACTTGCCCAGGCACAAGTACAAAGTGCCCAAAGATAAGAAGAGGTCATGACGCAACTCCAGCAGCTTCGAGAAGAAGCTC
>JANHAO010022886.1:0-12056 GCA_026873985.1 Saraca asoca
CAACAATACTCGACTAGAGACATTTTAAGAATAACAAATTATTCTAGGGACAATTATTATATTTATTTATATTATGTAGATATAATAAAATATAATAACTGAATTGCCTTTAAAATGTAATCTAATGTATGCAAAAATAATCATTTTATAATTGGCTTCTAGGGCATACACCAACACTCAGCACCTTATCTTGGTTGATGAATCTTCTCTGGCCTTCTTCCCAACTATGAATGCTGCGAGTTAGGAGACTCCTGAGCCATGTTCGATGTATGTGTCCAAGGGTGGTTAGGAAGACGTAGCATTTGACTAGTGAATTGGTTGTCTGAAGATTCATCTTGACATTGAACGCATCTAGGTGGTCATATGGGTTACTATCCCCATTGTACTATAGGATGTTGGGAATCTTAAACCTACAAGGAAGAGGCTCTGTCTCAATCTCCCTGGTAAATGGTATCCTCTCCTCACAATGGTCTCGACAATTCTGAGTCAAAGGGCATTTTTCTAACCGTTGTACCCTCTGAAACATCTCTACTACCCTCGGGTCTTATGCCTCAAATCGATGACTAGTGGATCAATGGCTCCTTTCACCTCCCTGGTTGTGGGAGTGGCAATATGAGATTCTAGGCCTTTTGCTATGCTCGTGACTTGGCGTGTATCAGTCTGAAATTCATCCCCTATTAGTCCTATTTGAGCCTTCCACTCAACGCGAACCCTCACATTGCTATTTTTCTCCATCATTTTCATGAGCTCAGTGGTCCTCTGACCTAAACGATAAATTAGAAAAGCGAACGAAACCAGCTTGCTATTTGGCCAGCACCTTAACTGCATCAGCCAATTCCCTCACCATATTTTCCAGTGCTTCCTAATGCTGATGCCATGCTTGCACTCCATCAGTCCCAAGAATAGTAGCAAGCTAATAATAGGCCAATGGGGGTATGCCAGCAGCAACTTCTGTGGTAGGGATGGTGGAAGCGCCTACGGTAAAAAGGAATGAGCCTCCAATTGGTAGCCTATCCCACTATTGTTTCACATAACCCTCAGGCTGGTCAATAGTGGCATCTGAACTCCTGATTATTCTTCTTCTAGCCATTGCAGTTGAGTAAGAAATCAAAGAGAATGCAGCTTTGGGGCCCCTTCCTCTAATGCCAAAATATTGACAGCAAAATTCAGTCAACCTAAGTCCAAAACCTTAAATTGCAATTTGAGTGTAAAAGAGAGAGAGAGAGAGAGAGAGAGAGAGAGAGAGAGAGAGAGAGAGAACAGGGATATACCAGGAGATTTTTAATATAGTTCAACCGAGTGCAATGCTTACGTTCATGATTATGTTATTTCTCTGCATATTTTGGCAAAGTAACAATATATTGTTGTTTATCATTTTTTACAATGATTTCAACCCCCTTTTTATAATAGTCGGGGTGTTACAATGTATTCCATAATGGAAATAAATCCTAAATTGATTACAACAGTTAATAATGGAAAACAATTGAATGGTTTTCTCTAAATTAATTGTTGGAAGGGCATGCTTCGAGTTACGGGCTAAACCTAATCCTTAATGAACTAAGGTTACTGCTTTGACTCTTGTTGGCCAGCAACATGAGTTTGCATTTGACGACCAGATGCCTTGCTCCTATGACTTTAATCCTAGTTGAGTTAGGCCTTTATCAGTTGGGTTTGTCCATTGAGTTTTTACTAGCTCATTTGTGTGGTTCCAAAAATACCCACAACAAGTATACTTTTTAATCAAAATGTATATACAAATGTCAATAATAATGATTCCTTCTTATTATAGGATATGTGCAAGAAATATGCATCAAAACGTCGAAAGCAACTAATTCCACACATAGCTTGCTCTAAAAGCTTTGCTAAGAAAAGGGTTGAACTGGTTTTCTTCCACACCTTGTTATTTAAATATTGATACATTATCTAAATTCAGATATACTATCTAAATTAATATATATTCTTATGTAGGCTGACGAGTTAGGTCATTAAATGGGAAGAATAGAACTACGATTTCATGTTTATAAGAAACTGAATAGCATTTATGTCAATGAAGTAGTAAAAGATATAGGAGTTAGTTTTTGCTTCATGTTTTATGTTATAGGAATTACACATTCACAAATATGTTAATGCAGTGGATATTCTGCTTTTATAAGAACAAATTGAGGAAACCTTATCCCAAGACCCTTCTTTTCAATCTCAGACCATATCATGGGATGATGCCATGGCAAAGGAATTTGGGAAAAAGCACTCCAATGGGGTTCAAGGTTTAGGCTTAGGACCATCCCCTTCAAATGTGTTTGGAAGAGTTTCTTGACATTTTAGTGGATGACATTTGATACTTGTAGTTGTAGTGAGCCATGGATGCAAGGGAGATTCTAGAGTTTGGAGTTAGAGTTAACTTCTGAGCGTGAAAGGTGAATGGCTATGGAAAGAGCATTAGCATTAGTTTTTCAAAGAATGTTTGGGACAATACTTGATGAAATTGTTAATTTGATAGCCCACCCTCCATTGGTAAATTTCTATTCTTCTCTCTAGCTATTGATGATGGATTGGCTATGTTTGTTAATTATTGATGATGGATTAGTTGTATTTGTTGCATATAAATCATAAGTTATTATGACTCATCTATTTTTTATAATTCAGGTTTCGTAGGATATATTAAAACCATGCCAAAAGAAGGTGTAGAGAAAGGGAAGTAAATGAATTGTGGAACCAACCTTATGTAAACTTATCACTTTCTTAGGGTTAGTTATGCGTGTATGAGAGTTAGAGAGTAGTTTATTTTCTTTTTCCTATCCTCACCAAGTCTTATAACAGGTTTCTACAATGACCCATTGAGCTAGATTATTAATGAGTTCATACATTACATACAATGATCCGTTACTATTTGATTACCCTCAAAAGGCTTTCAGGTTTCATAGTTTTTAGGCACTATAGTCAAATGCATACATTTTGAAACAAATATAATATTGTGGATCAATGAACGAACTTTGTGCTCTAAACAAATATAATGAACTAACTTTATGCTCTAAACATCTGATGCTAATGCCTTATGGATGCTACATTTGTATCAAATGGGAATTAGAGGATCATTAATTAAACGCTTATTGATTGTTGATGATAAATTAGATGTGTTTGTTGTTGTTGTGTTTGCAGCATATAAATCATAAGTTATAGCTAGCTTCTACAAATTGTTTTTTAAAATTCAGGTTTTAAAGAAGGATTTCCCATAATAAATGCTGCAAAGAAGATTTATAGGATATGCATAAATTTAATGTATTTCTGGTTGATCTAAGTGTTAGCATAATAACTTAAAGTGATTTTATTTTATAGTCATTAGATGCAGAAAGTGGACATATCATAGAAGCAAAATGCTCTTTCTCTACTAGTCATGATGTGTCACTGTGATTTCTACATTCCAATTGTTGTCATGTTATGTTTAAACTCGTAAATTCTAATATTTGATTAAAAAATATTTAAATTTTATTATCAGTATAAAATTTGTATTCAGTTTCATTTATATTAAAATATATGAATTTATTATAAATTATTTTTATAGTAGATTAATAGATACAAAAAAAATTAGGATCGGGAGAAAAAACTGAAAATTGATTATAGCAGCGCTTTTTAAAAAAAAAATTTAGAAAAATTACTATTAAATGCAACAAAAATTGCCACAAAAAGTAATTTTTAAAAAAATAATTTTTAGAAAACCACCACTAAATGTAACAAAAACCGCTACAAAAAACAGATTTTGTTAAAAAATTCTATAAAACCACCATTAAGTGCAACGAAAACTTCCCCAAAAAGTAAAGTTTTTTTAAAAAAATGAAAAACAACTGTTAACTGCATAAAAAGTTGTCGGAAAAATATTTTTTTTTAAGTTTAAAGGATAACCACTTTTAAATACATTAGAAACCACTGTTGAAATATTATTTTTTTATTTTAATGAAAATCATCACTAAATATCTTATAAAATCGTGACAAAAATAATTTTTTAATAAAAAAATGCAACCAAAATAGCTATTAAGTATTAATAAACCATCGTTATGTTTATTTTTACAGTAATTTTGTAAACTATCACTAAATTTTTCCTGACCCATGTATTTACATTGGTTTTGGAAACCATTGCAAAGTGTATAACCATTGCTAAATTTATAAAAAAAATTATCGTTAAAAATAATTTTTTTATAGTGTTATTAAAAATCTTACCAGGTGAGTTAAAATCACAAAATTTGAGTTAGTAGTGAAGAGTTTGACTTCTTTATAGAAGGTCAGATGTCTAAAACTTTCATATCATTCTGAAAATTCATGCTTTCACTTAATAACTAAACAAATTTACATATTTGTAAAGAAAATTACATATTGCATATCTTGTCATTAATTATCATTAACTTAACCTAATTTGCCTTTCATTTCCATAATATTAATTACATTGACTTTAATTTATTAGTCTTAACAATATTATAATTTGTTATTTCATAGTCATTTAATAATTTTCAATTCATTAACCACGTTTACAAAAATTCTTATTCTCATTCATTCTTGTAGGGATATAATTTACACACATAATTTATCCCCTTTGTTGTAACAAGATGAATTGCTACATTATCATACTTATACCAATAATTTCATTACATTGATTTCATTATTATTTTCAAATATTGTTTATATTGATTTCATAATTTTCTGTTAATGAGGATACTTTGCGTATAACAACAAAGATTAAAATATCTGATAATGAGTTCTTAGTAGTGTTCAGAGACACAAAAACAGATCATGGAAACAAAAGTTAGCTGGACCCGAAAGCTAGTAAATGAAGAAGAATACTCTAGTCTTTATACCAAAAACCCCAATATGAATTGAGTAAATTCAATATCTATGTATTGTAATTGTAGTACAAAGTTATATAAATAAATATTTAACATATGTATGTCAATTTAGTTAATTATATGTAGATCCTAAAAGTTGTCCACCATAGGAAATTATTATGCAACATGTAATTACACTAAATTATTAACTATAAACAAATTATATTATATGCTTTAATAGGCAATTTTATCACTTCATTCCCTTTCATGATTTCAAAATAATAATTTTATTTCCTCAATTTAGTGATCATTTATATCAACTCCATTACCAATGATATTTGATGAATAGTGTGACTGTATTTTATATATAGTTTATTCTCTTTTTTTCTTTTTGTAATAACATAGATTCTTGCATTATTTTAAATAACTTATTTATTTGTGTCAGAAAATTCATTCTTTCGCCTAATATCTAAATAAATTTATATATTTGTAACAAAGAAAAATACACATTATATATCTTACATATCATAATTAACTGAACTTAATTTGCTTATCATTTTCATAAGATTAATTACATTAACTTTAATTAGCAATATTACAATTTGTGATTTCATAGTTATTTAATGATTTCCAATTCATTAACCACATTAACAGAAATTCTGATTCATTCTTATACCAATATGTTTTACGGATAATTTATCCTTTTCGTAATAAGGTGAATTGTTACATTATCATAGTTAACTAATAATTTTATTGCATTGATTGCATTATTAATTTTTAATTCCCTAATCCGTTCTTGGAAGACTAGTATATATAATTGATAAACTCTAAATAAGTGTTTATGGTTAATGAAAGTGAAGTATGCCAAATAAAGTGAATGAATCATTTATGAATATAATTTTAGTCACATTAATATTAAATATTTGTGCGAAGTTATTAAAAATTATAGGATAAATTGTAAGTACCAGTGTACCACCATGCGACTTAAGGTGTATTGAGATGAACCTCGGATGGAGTGTTAAATGGGCCCAAAACTTGTGGGATAAATAAGTTAAATCAACAAATTTTCATAGGATTGAACTAATAATTTAATGGACTATTAAAAAATAGGCTCAAATGGGTAGAATCCATATAGGCCGGACTAACCCATGGAGCAGCCTCTTTCTTTGTGAAAGTGGCAACCCTTTGTTTGACCTTTTATAAAAGGTCACTCCTTCAAGGAAGAAAGACAAAGATAGAACTTTAGGAGATGAGGCAATCAACGATTCTAGTAACAATAGCAGAAAAAAAGTAATAAAAACGAGGAAAATTGGAAATTGATAGGCCCAAATGGTAGAGAAGAAGAAGCCAATTTTTTTGCAGCCAAAATCATAGAAAAAATAATTTCTCACGACTTTTCCTGCAATTTTCTTATCGTGAGAAAATAAGACATAAGTAAATTTTTCAACAAATTTTCTTGTAGTATGTATGGTTATAGGTTTCTCTTTAATATTTTCCACAGCTTTTATTATGGGAATATTTTTTTAAAAAAAAATTCTCATGGTTAATTTGCCATGAGAAAATATATTTTTTTTTAAGAAATTGCTTTTCCACATCATAAATCATGAGAAAATGTATATATGTGTGTGTATATATATATATATATACATAAATATTGTATTGAAAATTAATTCATTATAATAAAAATAAATACCAAAATTGATTCAAATGAAGTTGATAATATTGAAATAAATAAAATGTATTTTCATAAATTTAATTATTACATTATCCAAATTATTTACACAATTAATAATCATCCAAATACTTGTGATCTTGCTCGTATAGGTGCTTCTCCTCCTAGTTATCTCTGTCGGAGTGCTCCTTAGGAAAGCTGGAATGCAAGTTCAAACCATTGAGCATGGTATTGAACTTCAATTCACTATATTCCTACTTTCTTTTAAGGCTTGCAATCTATTAGTCACATCATGACAATTCTTGTTTGAAAGTCATTTCTTTATGAGTCATCTCTCTGTTTAAAGTCGAAATCTAATGCTCTATCTCCTTCTTGATGACGACCCTCGAAGGAAAAAAAAAAGACCACATGATGAGTGCTTGGTGCTAACAAAGGGGCATCTATGCCAAGACTACAAATTTTGCCTTGATTTGACCCGTCAATGGTTTGCAGCCAAGCTTTCTCCTCAACCTTAGGAGTAAGCCATAAGACGTTAAAGGTGTTGGTTGCAAAAGGCCGGGTGAACAGAATTTTTGTAGCCTTTTGAGTGGTTATAGCCTTTTGTCTCGCTTGAAGTGCTCCTTCAGAAAGTTGGAATGCAGGTTTAGACCATTGAAGATTGTATTGAACTTCAATTCATTCTACTCCCACTTTCTTTTGAGGCTCGCAATCCATTAGTCACGTGATGACAATTCTTGCTTGAAAGCTATTTCTTTGTGAATCATCTCTCTGTTTAAAGTCGAAGTCTAATGCTCTATCTCCTTCTTGATGATGACCCCAAAGGAAAAAAAAGACCGCATTAGTAGTGCTTGGTGCCAGCAAAGGGGCCTCTATACCAAGACTATAAATTCTGCTCTGATTTGACCCATCAATGGTCTGCAGCCAAGCCTTCTCCTTAGCCTTGGGAGTAAGCCATAAGACATCAGAGGTACTGGCTGCAGAAGGCCGAGTGGATAGAATTTTTGTAACCTTTTGAATGGTTATAGCCTTTTGTCTTTCTTAAAGTGCTCCTTAGGAAAGCTAGAATGCAAGTTCAGACCATTGAACATAGTATTGAACTTTAATTCACTCTACTCCTACTTTCTTTTAAGGCTCACAATCTATTAGTCACATTATGACAATTCTTGCTTGAAACCTATTTCTTTGTGAGTCATCTCTCTATTTAAAGTCAAAACCTAATGCTTTGTCTCCTTCTTGATGACGACCTCGAAGGAAAAAAAAAAGATTGCATGAAAAGTGCTTGGTGCTAACAAAGGGGCCTTTATGCCAAGACTATAAATTCTACATTAATTTGACCCATCAATGGTTTATAGTCAAGCCTTCTCCTCAGCCTCAGGAGTGAGCCATAAGACCTCAAAGGTATTGGCTGCAAAAGGTCGGGTGAACAAAATTTTTGCAGCCTTTTAAGTGGTTATAGTCTGTAAAAAACAAAAGTTAAAAAGTTAGAAATTTCATAGTAATTTGTTTACTTAGAACACTTACGTAGATCCTTTCAATCACTCATTCACTCACGTGTTGTCATTCTTTTTACAGTGGTGTGCTTGAGCACCTTGAGGATGTTAGGCTGCCTTCCCAGCATCTTCTCCTGCATTTCAAAGCAATGGTATTAAATATGAATCAAATTAAAACTAAAGCTTACTTCAAGAAAATTGAATGATTGTGAATACTTACCAAGCACTTCTTGTGCTCAATGGTAGGGATGGAACCGGTAGTGTTGTAGGCAGATTCATGTCCATTAGTAGAAATCCAATTTTTCTTGTTTTGCTTAGAGACATTTTTGTAATCTTGAGCATCTTAGGTCCACTTGAGCCTCCCCCAAGCCTCATCAGTAATCCATGGAGGCTTTTAGGCCTTTTCCCTAACCTCCTTCCCTCATCATGTCCTGAAGTCACTCCACCATCTTTAAGCCAAAGTTCCTCTTGATGACATTTTCATTTTGAGGGTCCCACATATTTTATCCCACAAAACAATTGAAATTAGTATTTTTCATAATTAATGTTTAAAATAAAATAAAAATATATGATTTTTAACTTAAACATCCTTCACCACAAACTCCTCATCTTGGGATCCACCTCTTTTTAAGTACATGCAACGTCAAATTTACTCTCCATAATGGTTTGTATGACTCGTGCGATGGATGTGGTGTAGATAAACCTATTGACATAAAAGTGTATATGATTAATTGTGATAAATAAAATACAATAAGTAAAAATATTAATAAGAATTATACTCACATGCGCCCTTCTGACTCAACCCATGGTTTGGTATGCTCTTCTTTGGCTTAGGAGTGAGAAGCCTGCTATTTGAAGGATGCAGCAAGATGAATCGTGGAGGAGGATGCTATAGCTGATTGATGGAAGTGGGATCTAAGGGTAGGCATAAAGGTGGAAGGGCTACCAAACTAGTAGGCATGTGGCTCAAATGTGGAAATAGGTGATAAATATATTGGAAGGTGAACAAAAATGATATAATGGGCCGAGGAAAAGGTGTGGTAGTAGGGTCATGTGTAGAACTGACATGATCCTCCTAACCACACCCTTTGTAGGTCCTGTTGGTTTCCTTAATTATACCATGAACGAGTCTTAACTTCAGTATAAAAAAATTAGCATTAAATCTATTTTTTAACCTAATGTAACTAAAAATTAACCTATCCTAATCCTATTTCTATTTAATTTTTTCCATCCCAAGTATAACAAATAGTCATCAAATCTATTTTTCTTACAACTTAACTAAAACTAACCTAATATAATCAACCTAAACATAAAAAATAGGAATTAAATCTATTTTTTATAACTTAACTAAAAACTAACCTAACATAATCTTATTCCTATTTAATATTCTATCCTAAGCATAAAAAATAGGAATTAAATCTATTTTTTATAACTAAACTAAAAAAATAATCTAACATAATTAGTGTAGCATAATGCTATTCCTATTTATTTTTTTCCATCCTAAGCATAAAAAATAGAAACTAAATCTATTTTTGCTATAACTTAACTAAAAACTATCTTAACATAATCCTATTCCTATTTTCTTTTTCATCCTAAGTATAAAAAATAGGAATTAATCTATTTTTTTATAACTTAACTAAAAAATCATAAAACATAATTAGCCCAACATAATCCTATTCCTATTTTTTTTTCATCCTAAGCATAAAAAATTAGGAATTATATATATTCTCTTATAACTTAGCTAAAAACTAACCTAACATTAACCTTATTCCTATTTATTTTCTTATCCTAAGTATAAAAAAAAAAGGAATTAATTCTATGTTTTATAACTTAACTAAGAGCTAACTAAACATCCTAAACTCTAACACAATCCTATTCTTATTTATTTATTTTCCATCCTAAGCATAAAAACTAATATCAAATACCACAAATACACAAATTTCAACATAATATAGTATCAAATATCATAAATACACAAATTTCAATATAACATAATATTGAATATCACAACTATACAAATTTCAACATAAAACAATATCAAATATCATAAATACACAAATTTTCAATCTAACACAATATCAAATATAACAAATACACAAATTTGAACATAACACTTTATCAAATATCACAAAAACATAAAATTCAAACATTGCACAATATCAAATATCACAATTGCATAATGAGCAAAAAAAATTGAATTTAATCAGTCAAAAGAGTTCTACCTTTGATGGGAATGAAAAAACTGCAAGGAAATTAAAGTGAAAAGGCTTCAAATGACGATAACCATCTTAGAGGAGGTTAGAAATGGGAAACAGCGATAGAGCAAAAGGAAAAAAGAAGAAGAAGTGAGGAAGAAAGGGTTTTTGCTAAGGTTTAAACCATATAAGTTTCCCACAATCTTTCTTATCATTAAAGTCATGCAAAGCTTAATAAAACGATGTGTTTCACTGTTTGCTACAATTTTGTCTAGGAAACCAAATTTTAGGTATAACGGTGGAAAACCTTAAAAAAATGGTACTCCAATAATCATCACTTCCCACACCCTTTTTCATAGAATTTTGCCATGATTTTGTAACCACAGAAAAATTCATAAAAAATTTAATTTATTCTTGTAATGTAAAAACCATGCCTCAACTGTCAACAAGCTAGGTAATGCATAGTTTGACTGGTTGATGTTGTTTGAGGCAAAGGTGTGGATTTTAGTCATAATTTGTTGGTGTCCATTTTGAAGAATGCAGATTATCCTGGAACAATTACTTTCCACCATGACATTTAATGTTGCTAAAGCTTAGCATGCTACTCAGCTTCTTCCATTTTTTATCATAAGCTTTGTTGCACGGAGGGATTGATTGCTTAGACTATGCAATAATTGAAGGATTATGTCAGCATATCTATTTTTTGAAGAATAAAAATTGAATTTTCTGAATTTTCTATCTTGATATTTGAATAAAAGGTGATAAATTGCATTAACTTTTGAATTTTTAGATTAATCACTATAAAAATAATTGCATTTAGCAATGGTTCAATAGCGACAGTTTTTTTAAATTATCATTAAAGACACGGATAAATAACCTCCCTTACGACAAAGGCAGTTTTTAGTGACAATTAAATCTTACGACAAAGACGATTTTTAGCGACGGTTATATTTAACCACCGCTAATTATTTGTCTTTAGCAGCGATTCCATGAACCACTGCTAATTAACTATTCTTAGTTGTTGTTGAGAGACGACGGTTACTATAAACCACCGTTAAAGGTATGGATAAGTAAAAGAACCTGAGTTCCACTCTTTTGAAAAAAAAAATATGTTAAAACAAAATCGTCGTTAACTACAATGTTTAACAGCGATTTCATCTTAATACTGCTAACTAAAATATTTAACAGCGATTTCGTCCAAATCACTGCTAAGGATGCATTACAATACTAAATCTAATTTTCTGTTTTTTCTTTGTAGGAATCCTAAGTCGAGCTCACCCAAATTGTTCCAAGGATTAACCACAGCTGAAGTGCAAGAGAAAAGGAGAAGCAACTGAAGACGAAAAACTTTCTGATTTTCTTCGGACCCAAATGCTGGTAATGTTCCGAATTTCAATTCAATTCACTTTATGCTTTGTTGCATCTCAAGCCAAGTGGAGTTTTGTTTTGAAACTTTTGTACGGATCTATTTTGTTTGCTCGATTAATCTCATATTTTGTTACTGTTTAACCAGACTTGGTATTTGGTGCTTAAAATATCTTATTTAATGGATCTTGCCAGCAGCCTAGTTTATGGTTTTACCCAAATCCATTTCTTCATTGCCTACGACTGATTTTTTTTTTTTTTAAGTCAATCTTACGTCTGTTTGTTACTTGGGCCTGGTTGATGTATTGCAAGACTAGGAGGAGTTTCTGTTTCTTTTTGTTGAAAAGCAGTTTGGTCTCTCTACATATCCAATTGCCAGTTCAAGCAATAGTTGGTTGGCTATTGCATTTGATGTTTTATAAGTATGTTTTAATCATACATACAACTTAAAAGACTTGGAGATGATGATACATGTATATTAAAAAATGGTCCCACGTTAAAAATATGAAATCTGATTGTGTAA
>JANHAO010022887.1:0-12060 GCA_026873985.1 Saraca asoca
TTGTTGAGCCATTCTTTTCCCTTTAGCTTACCATGCAATGATTTTACCATTGTCAAACCCCTTGAGCCTTCAACATTTAACCTTCTTTCTTAACCCTCCTTCTAAACTAAGTATAGGGGGAATGTACTAGGAAAAGGCAAAGTTGTAACTCTTGGGATGTGTTGAAACAGAGTGAAAAAGGGCAAAAGATGACTCATGAGAATGGTCAAGAAAAGAAAAATAAAAAAAAAGTAAAATACAGAAAAACAAAAAAAAATCTACATAACAAAAAACCAAAATTTTGCAGAATGTAGAAAACCAAAAAAATCAGAATGCAAAAAAATTCTGCATAATTATGTAGAATTCCCAAAAAAAAATAAAGGGAGAAAAAAGAAAAAGAGGTGTAAAACCAGAAAACCAGAAATTATACCCCTCTTGGATGATGAATTACTATATCAATACATTCCTCCCCTTTCCTTTCTTTTCCCTTTGGCCACATTTATACCTTATAAAGTCCTTTTGATTTATGCAATGTATGCAATTTTGGTAGTGGAGATAAGATGACAAGCAAGCATATGGTAGTACATTTCTATGGAATGAATTTGAGAGAAATACTTCCCATCCTAAATACCATGAGAGTTGTGAGAGAGCTTCCAAGTCTACAAAGATTAATCTACATTTTAATGAAGTAACCTTGCTAATCTAGTTTGAGCTTTGAATTAAAAATATGAGCTTCAACATGCTGTGCTTTGTGACCTAAATTTTGCTGCATTCTTGTTTGTCATAAGTTACTCGTCATTACTGAAAAACTTTAGGCCTTTTGTTCTTCTTGTTACTGTCCCCTTGGTGTTTTGCTTTGTGTTTTGTTTTAAGTTTTGCCCAGGAGTGCAAAAAGCTAAGTATGGGGGAATGTGATAACATGATATTTGACACATTTATTTGTCCTCATACTTAGCATTTTAAGGTCTAAAATGACATGTTTCTAGCTGTGTTATTGTGTATTTGTGAATTTGTGTCAATTGGCATCATTTGGGAAATTCTGCATAATTGGACAATTTTGAGCAGTTTCTGTAATTTGGCAATATCTTGAGCTACACTTGTCCAATTGATGTGATTTTTATCTTGTAAGAAATCTAAAAGATGCTCTACAACTTTGATGGAGACCTCCAAGGCTGAATCACATGTTTGGTTATCTGAATTTTGAGTTGAAGCTAATATCAGAATGCTGCCCAGCCCTATCCCCGAGTAGCTGACCTATACTCTTTCAGAAGACCATAACTTGAGTTATAGAGGTCCAATTGACATGAAACAAGGCCCAAATGGAATCTAACACATAAATACACAATTCATATGAAGACTTCCTGTGCTGAAATGATCAATTTTGGTGTCAAAAATAGGCTGCAAGTCGAAGGTAGAGAAGCTGTAAAATTGGGCCCTACATAATTGAAGTTTTAAGGACCAAATTGACATGATTTTTGAGCTTATTGCAACGTCCTTTGATCCAACAAAAACACCAACCAGCTGGAGACCTCAAAAGAAGAAGAAAAAGTGGGAATGCAGCCTGCAAACAAACACACAGCATGCATAAAAGATAGGGAGCAACAAATGGCAGAAAGTGGACCTGCTACACCAGCTTTTTTGCCTCCTTCCTTTTTGCCCGGGTAGAACCATTTTGTAGGGAGTCCTTTGGCCGAGTTATTCATTCAGTTCTTTAGAGTTTTTAGGTTTAGTTTTAGTGTGTTTTTGTGAAGGGTAGAGGGCAAGATTTTGCTCTCCCCTTTTCTGTATATTTCAGCCTCCATGGAAGGCTAGTTTGTAAACCAGTCCAAGGGTCTGAAACTTAAAGATTAATGTGGAGATTTTTACTCCTTCTTTTTGCATTTGATTTGTGAGTTATTTCTCTTCCTTTGCTCTTAGTTTTTATTATGATATCTGAATTGAATGAATCCATTTAATTTATATGTTGAAGTGGTTATTAAGATCTTGATAATCACCTTAGAAGAGGATAGGAAATCCAAGCAATGCATTGAGATTTCATATATTATTTAAGGGTTGAGTTCTAATTAGACTTATTAATCAACTTCAAGGATCCTTGTTTTTGATTTTAAGCCTGAGAATATGATTAGTAAATTGAATGAATATTTAGCAATCAAGGATAAATTAGTCTCAAGTTAATTTCCCTTGGTTGGTAGTTGTGTTATTGTAGCTTTTAGTTACTGTCTTGTATATTTTGTTAGTGTAGTTGTTAGTTTCAGTTTCTGCCAACCCCCCAATTCAGCTCCTAATATCATTGATAATATCATCCTAAAATGGTCTTTGGGTTCGACCTGGGTTGCCTATACTACAAGTTAGTTTAGGTAGCTTCAGTTTATAAATTTCTAATTTGATGGCTTTGACACGCCGCGATCAGCTGGCCCTCTAATTGGTGGGAGCTTTCCCCTTGTACGACAATCTTTCTTCCAGAAGGAACTGGTTGTAGCCTTTCTTTAACTTGTATCTTGATTCTTTATCTGATTTGTATTCTAAATTTTTTTATGTAATTTTACCTCATTGAAGCTTTTTAATGAATAAAATCTTCTTCTGCAATTTTTGTGTATTATTCGTAGCTTTCTGCATCTTATAGACAATAATGCAAACTCTTATAGTTCACGATGAGATACTTAAATAGCCAATCAGCCAAATTTCCTTATAAGCAACAAGGAAGAGCGAAACATCTCGCATATGTAATATGAGCAAATCGCATGAGAACCATAACTAGTGGAAAATTGCATGAGAGCTGTGAACACCAAGTCACATGAAAGTTACGAGCATTAAGTCGCATGAGAGTTACGGACACTTAGTCGCATGAAAGCTATGAATCATAGCAATCTTATTGCCTTAGGCAAATAATCAGGCCAGTTTTTATGCTTCAGTGAGCACACAGCTACGCTAGCATTGAGTGTTTAAAAGCACCTTCGCGTCTCAGCGAGCACGTAGCTACGCTAGAATTGTGAGTTTATTTTGAGCGTCTCCATACCTCAACAAGCCTGTAGTTGTGCTGGCATTGTTTTGGGATAAGTCCTGGCATCTCAGTGAGCACATAGCTACACTGGTAATGTGAGTTTGTTTTAAGCGTTTCCATGCCTCAGTGAACCTACAGCTCAACTGGTTAAGTAAGTTTGTTTTGAGCATTTCCATGTCTCAGTGAGCTCACAGCTTAATTGGTTAAGTGAGTTTGTTTTGAGTGCCTTCACACCTCAACAAGCCTGCAGCTCAATTGGTTAAGTGAGCTCAACTGATTAAGTGAGTTTATTTTGAGCGTCTCCATACCTCAGCGAGCCTGCAGCTTAACTGGTTAAGTGAGCTTAACTGGTTAAGTGAGTTCATTTTGAATGTCTCCATGCCTCAATGAGCCCACAGCTTAACTGGTTAAGTGAGTTTGTTTTAAGTGTCTGCACGCCTCAACTGGACCAAAGATCATAATTGGATAATGAGTTTTCAGGATGAGCCCTGGTGCCTTAGCTTGAAAGCTGGCAACTTTTGTTAATTCATTTTCGGAATGAGCTCAGGGGGACCTTAACCAGACTAGAAGCCACAGTTGGTACAAAGTCACTCTAGAGATTTAAAAGAGTTAACCGCATGTGAGCTATAGAAATTACGAACATTTGATAGTAAGAAAGAGATCAAAGAGAGAGATGAAGACAATAACACCAAGCCAATTATCAAACATCCTTCAACAAGGAGAAAGGAAGGTATTTACATTAACTTGTGATTTTAAGATACGTTGTCAATGTATAATTTTGATTGAGCCCCCCGGCTCTTAGTCAATATCTCACTGGGGATGCCAAGATCGTTACCCCGTAGGCCGTGCAACATACTCCCTTAGACGGCCTTTTCTGATCAGGTCTTCAATTGCATCCTTAAGGGCTTGACAATTTGAGGTCTCATGGCCGGCTTCATTATGATAAGCACAAAATTCTTCTTGGTTCCTCCGCCTATAAGGGATCCTAGAGGGTACAAGCATCCCAAAGTCCTCTCTATCCCTTTCTATCATGAAGATCCTATCTTGGGAGTCAGATAGGATGTTATATTGTTTGTGGCGATCTGAATGCTGAGGTTGCTCACCTCTGGGTCTTTTGGACTTCTTTGCAGTCTACTCAGCAGAATGATCACCCTGGTCCATATTGCCCTTTTTTTTGCCGTGGGAGGAGCCATCTTTCTCGTCCTTCCTGTCAAATTTTCCCAAACTAAAAGTCTCTTCGCATTTAATCTGTTTAGTAGCTCACTCATAAAACTCAATAAGATCCTTTACCGGAGACTTGTACAAGCTTTTGTACAACTTTCTATCTTTGTAGAGTCCCACGAAGATCGTTGCCAACATGGTTTCTTCAAATGGATTCTCCACTAAATTGGCTTCTAGCCTGAACCTAGCAATGTAGTCTTTCAGTGACTTACGCTTACGCTGAAAGATTATAGCGAGATGATAGGGAGGCACAAGCTGTCTCTTCAGTGCTTGATACTAGTTGATGAACTTCCATTGGCAATCTTCCCAACTATAAATTGAGCGAGTTGGGAGGCTTCTAAACTAGGCTCGAGGCACACCTCCCAGCGTAGCTGAGAAAACTCGACATTTGACCAGAGGATCAACTGTTTGCAACTTCACTTGAATATTAAATGCATCTAGATGGTCATACAGATATTGTACAACAAAATCGCGGGGACCTTGAGCTTGAGGGGAGAGTCTGAATCTCGATTTCCTCAGAAAGTGATGGCCTTTCTTCATAGCAAGCTCGATCATTCAAAGCTCGAAAACGTTCTTCCAATCAGATCATTTTTTGGAATAATTCTTCAACTAATGGGTCTCGCGCCTTGGATTGTTAGCTGGAAGACTGCTGGATTCTTTGGTCTTCATAGTCACGAGAATTATGACCTAGTGTTTGCTCTTACTAGCAGCGAGCTCGAGAATTTTCCTGATTGGCATTGCCTGAACGTCCAACTTACTGTTGCTAGTGAACATTCGTGGGTGCAACAACTTTAGCCTATTTCTACACACCTTGTGCTTGCATCGTGACTCCTCTAGTTAGCTTTCCTATCATGTTTTCCAATCTTTCCTGGCACTAGAGCCAAATCTACACTCCATCGGTGCCATTGACAATGGCAGCGGATTGAACAGAACTGGCTGGGGGCAAGCCAGCGGTTGTGCTGATGACGGAAGCAGTGGAAGAGTCAGTCATAGATACATGACCTTCTGGAGGGTTAGACAACGCTTTTGAAGCTCTGGTGGTTCTTCCCTTGGCCATTACAACAGAAAACAAACCAGAGAATAGATGAGATCCCCACAAACGGCGTCAAAATGTTGACGGTGGATTTTGGTTCTGAGCCAAACTCCAGCCAATAAAGAATTCTTTTCAGATCTCAAGTTGTAATCTGGTTCTAAGGCAATGAATGAATGAAGAAGACGAGAAAAATAGGAAAAGCAACAAAAAACACAAAGCTTTTAATGTGATTCGACCAAATCTAGAAAGAATCGGATCTTGCGTCCACGGTAATATATTGATCTGAAAGTATTTTTACAGAGTTTCAGTATGGTGGCTTTTAGTCGTCCTCAACGTTCATCTCCTTCCTTTTATTTATAGAGGAGAGGAGGTTATAATTATAATTTTATATACAATAAATCCATTACATCAAACATTTAATGTATAAGACATGATGAATTGATTAAGATCCTGTAAGTCGGCTCTTGCAGATTGTCTTTTACAAATGGGCCCATGTGTCTTCTAGGCAATACATATGTTGGTCTTCTGCTTAACGAGCTCTCGGGTCAGTGGTCGCACATCGCGAGCCAAATCCTTCGGTCTGGGGGAGCTACTGCCTTCTAAGGTAGCGAGGTCGAGCTCATTGTTGTTGGAGCGAGCTCGAGTAGAGGAGGTCACTAGTAATGCGAGCTGGAATTTAGCGCTCTGAGAGTCCTACAAGCTGAATTCTTGCTGTGTTCGGGCACTTGCGAACTCATTAAGGATATTTCGGAGTTCACATATAACATGTGTCTTGGACTAACTCTAGCCCTACGATGGTGCTCTTTCCCCTTTCAAACCATTGTACTGGTGTCCAACACTTCCTTCTATAGAGTCTCAAAAGGTGTTATCTAAATACTAGTATGGAAATTGTTATTATATGCAAATTCTTGAGAGGTAATTGTTCCATTTAATTTCTTAAAAACTCTAAGACACATGTTCTCAGTATATCCTATAGAATTTGAATAGTTCATTGAAACCTCTCATTTATCTGAGGGTGAAATGCCATGTTAAACTTGAATTATGTATCTAAGGGTTCCAGAAAGGTTTGCCAGAATCTTGACGTAAGTGAATCCCTTCATCTAATTGAAATAGGTATTCCATGAAATGATACTATCTTGTTCAAAAGAGTTGACCCGCTCCAGAGGAAGATGTATATGCAGAAGTAGGGTGTTGCAGTTCTCAGACAAGACAATTATTGTGGCATGACATGATGGTCGTACGTGGCTAGTTATTGATGTTAGAGAATTTGTGGTTATGAAATCATCTCTAGGAGAGGAAGAAGAATCCATGGACAATAGCTTCTGCTTAATTTCTGTAATCATCTAATAGCTCTTTTCACGAAGGCCATGAATTTGTTTGCCCTGCATGTCGCCATGCATGTATATATATCAAAATACTACATATTGCAGGCTGTAATATTTTCTAAGCATCATATTCTTAACTGCATAAGTATATTTTGTTGTGTGCAACAACATAATAAGAAGATGGATACATAATTTTTTATTATACTTTCATGTATTATCTCTTCTTTATTTAATGATGTATTCTTTTTTTATTATCTTAATGCACACAATTTAAAGATACTTAATACAACTAATTAAGAATCCCTCTTTTTACACTTTATAATAACATATCTATAAAATTAAGAATTTCTTTAGAATAAAAGGTTTGGCCTTCATAATTGAATTCAATTTTTTTATTTGAGTGAAAGATATGACGTAAAAATATTAGGAGCATAAAATTTATTTAAGGGAGGCATTAAACATATAAAATAATTATTTAAACATAGTAAAGTGTTGCTTCTTTCTGTGTTTTGGTTTTTTTTTTTTTTCAAATGTGTGAGTGTGCACCACCGGAGGCTTGATACTTTGGGGTGTAAAAATTTTGAAGCGTTTTTAACTTTAGTTACAAGTGAAATTTCTCCTTCAGATTGATTTGTAAAAGTTAAATAAAAAATTAAGAATATAACAAACTTAGCCTTTGATGTATGCTTCAAAGTTTGTGTATCTTTCCTCTTGGGTAGTTTTCCATCTTGAAGATATATTTACGTTGACAAGAAAACTCTACATATGATAAAATGGTGACATCTATAGCAATCATAGCAAGAAGATGGGGCCTTCCTTTGCAGATATTGGTACGTTATTGCTATAAAGACACACAGGACATAGCATCATACAGTAGAAATGTGGCCATGAAGAGAGCAAAGCTAGCACCATTATCATCTAAAAAGAAAACTATGAGGGGGCCTCTTACGGAAATTTGTGGTCTTTTGGATCTTTAGAGGCTATGCAATTCAGGTTCAGGTCCACCATAAATCTCAGACCCAAACAGCTCACAAAATCATACAAACATGTCCTGCCTATCATATGATTATATATTCTTTAAATAAATTGGTTTTGTGAGAGATTTGTTAAAGTAGAATTATTCATAATTTATATTAGCCAGAAGATTTTATATTCTTCATTTTCTTTAGGGCGAAAAAACTTTTTACAGCATATATATTTTTTTTATTTGAGAGTAAGGACTTATGGAATTTTATCAGTAATCCTCTCTCTAGCCTATTCAAGCAGTCTTTCAATATAATTTTAAAGGGATCAAATTTATACATCTTCAAGCCATTCTAAAAAAAATATATAAAATAATAGTTTTTTTTTACTTTCCAGTTATAAACTGGCTGTTGGGCCAAGAAGTCCAATTTTTCACTCTGCAGGACAAGGCGATATGCACTATAATTACATCAGTGAACAATGGACCAGAAATTTTTGGGCTCTTTTTTTTTTTCAATTATGCCTTATGGACCCAAAAACCCCGAAAATAATCGAAGACCGAAGGTCCGCAGATCAGTACAATGGTGTCGTTTGAGTGACCCGAAACCTTTACTTTCTGCAGATCCGTTTTGTGGTCAAAGACCAGTTTCTCGGCTAACATCGGAGAACTTTTGCTCTTTGTAGTAAAATCGCAAAAACTAATCCTCTGGAACGCAGTGCGTCGAACATGATTGCGCCACCGGCAACAATTCGGTGGTTAGCAGCTATATTACTTCTGCTGCTTATCTCTCCTTCACTGGCAATCTACTGCGATGAAGATGATTGCTATGATCTACTAGGGTCAGCTCCAGCTTCCTTACTATGCTTCCCCAATTGCATATTCAGCTTCTCTTTTGTTTTTTTTTTCCTGTTGGGTGATGTGTTCTGATCAGAAAATTTGATGTAGGGTTTCTCAGAATGCTAATGCTTCGGAAATCAAGAAAGCTTACTATAAGCTCTCGTTAAAATAGTGAGTGTTTTGCGGTCTTCAATTTTTTTTTTCCTTTTCCGAGCTGGTTTTTTTTTTTTTTTGTATGACATGATTAAGATTTTTTTTATAATTTAAATTTTGTTTTTGGTAATGTAATTCAGTCACCCGGATAAAAACCCTGATCCAGAATCCAGAAAGCTATTTGTTAAAATTGCCAATGCTTATGAGGTGAGTTGTGTATTTGTATTTTAAGTTGGGAATTCCAGTGTCTCAATGAATTATCAATATTTATTGTTATCTACATGCTTTCAAAGGATTAAAAAAGTACATCTTCAGTAAATTTCCAATTGGCAGATCATTTTCAAGGTTAATGTAAAATGTGATTTTAATGTAAAGCTAATTGTAAGGCTCTTAAGAATTTGCTGATGGAAGTAGCGTTTCTTTACAGATTTTAAAGGATGAGGCCACACGAGAGCAATACGATTATGCAATTGCGCATCCGGAGGAGGTAACTAAATTTGAACTTATTATACCATGTCAGTATCAAATTTACTTTGCTGAAGGCATGTGTGAGAGGGAATAGAATGAATGAAATCTATACAAGGAAGGCTGTGCTGCCTATATGGTTTGCATGTAGAATTATAGCATGCTGGATTATGTATTTTGATTTGTTTGAGAACTACTGATTCATTGACATATATAGTTTGCTGCTGCCTCCCTTGGCTTGCTATGGTTTTGTCTTGATTATAAGATATGTTTGAAACACGATTGAATTGGTTGACTGTATAAAGCACTGAATATAAATGAGTAAGAGTAAGCTCATAACTTGTAAATTTAGCTGTTAATTCCTTCATATCCAATGAACTTAAAAACAGTGATCATGATATATCCACATCTATATACTTCCCATGTCTTAAACAAACCGTGATTGGAAATAAGCTCAACTGAATATAAGAAGTGAATGATGACAAAGAAAACGCCATAACAGAAAACACCATAACAGAAGAGTATGTTATCTATACTTACTAATTCATCAACTGTTCTGCTTATTAGTCTCTCTTTTTCTTATTTCTACATGTGCTTCTTCTGCGCGCCTCCCCTCCCTAGATATTTTTCTGACTCCTTGATCTTTATTAAATATAATATGAAGTAATATTCTGTTTTTGATTCCAGGTTTTCTATAACACTGCACGTTATTATCGGGCATATTATGGTCACAAGACGGTAAGATCTTCAATTTTCATTGGTAACCAATATTAAAATTTTGGTTAAAGTTGAGTCAATATTTTTTATCAGTTATTATGTGCACTAGATTCTGATTTTGTTACATTTTCTACTTTTACTTGCTAGGATCCTCGTGCTGTGTTGGTTGGCCTCCTCCTTATTCTTTCAGGGTTCCAATATCTAAATCGTCAGACAAGGTATCATCAGGTACTGCAATGTATCAACTATCATCTAAATTATTATAAGACCTTGCTGAAGTGAAAAGATTCTATAGATTAAAACATTTGATGAAATGCACTTTCACTTCTGTGTTGTAGGCAGTAGCCATGGTCAAGAAGACACCTGCTTACAAAAACCGGCTAAAGGCACTGGAACTTGAACGCAGTGGAGGGATTACAAACAAGAAAAAGGGTCACAAGAACGTGGACAAGTATGTGTTTCCATGAGAAGAAGAATAATAGTTCTTGTGTTTGATTTCCTTATACCAATTGACATGTTCAATGTGGCCCATATCATCCTTTACAGCTCTATTGCTCTTCTGTTCAATTAGTTTGTGTTATATTAGAAATTGGATTTTTCTGGCTGCTGTGCTTAACTATACACAAACACAGATTGAGGAATCTGTCTATGCTTATGCAGGAAAATGGAGGAAGACCTTAGCAAAGAACTTGAACTGCAGATAAAGGGGGCTGAAAAGCCCTCCATATGGGAACTTGTTGGTGTCCGCTTTGTTCTCTTACCTTACACTATAGCCAAGGTTGGAGCTCAAATCTTATATTTAAAACTGCATTTTGAAACAGAACTTACTGACAAACTCTGGTTTATTAAATTCGACTCATGCGAAGATCTTTTATGCAAGTGACACTAAACCTTGAATTCAATATTGGTATTGCCCAAGTTCCTATAAAAAATTATTGGTTTATGCCCAAGCACTAATCAGTTTTCTCCTCAATGCAGCTGCTGTTGTGGTATGGCTGCTGGTTTTGGAGATACAAGGTGAAACAAGCCCCTTATTCTTGGGAAGATGCATCTTATCTGACACGAAGTTCTCTCGGTGTCCCTCAAGATGCTTGGAGAAGCATAGGTAACTACAATTTTTTCTGAGGTTACTTACTATAGACATAGGTAACTTGCCCACTAGCTTATCTCTTAGCGGTTCCAAAGGGAATGGACTTCTACTGATTGCATGCTTGTGATTCAATAGATGAAGCAACAAAGGAAGATCTTGTGCTGAGACGTTTGTGGGAGAAATCGAACATGGAGAGTTACGTGGCAGAGATGCGGAAAGAATCCAAACGCAGAAGATAGGTGCTCTTGATTCTTCATCTGATGCTTATTTAATTACTAGCATTTTACATTAAAAAAAAAAACCAACTTAACATTTTTATTCAAAATTGATATACTGCGAAAGCGGAGTGGTTTATTGGAGGTAAATGAGTAGAATTCTTTGTACTCAACCACTAAATAGTGGATATACGGAGTTCTGTACGTGCAATTCAAAAATAGTATGGCCTCTAGTTTATGTGAACATTCAAGGCTATCGAATCGTTTTTGCTTTATGTACCTTTTATCTCTACCTTTTTATATTATTGCAGAACTAGGTGCATTTTGGTTAAGTGCGTGAGGCCAAATAAGCAAACCTTAGAAACTTGCACAACTCATTAGCATAAAAAAATATAACTTACTTAAAATTGATTGTCCTTATTTTAAGCTGATGAGCCTCTAATTTAAAATAAAATTTACTGCATACGTAAGGGAGTTAATTATCTAATTAGTGCTACTCAGACGTTGAATTTAGTCAGCGTTCTATGCTTTATGAAGAGAATTTTCAGTCAGCAAACAAGTTTTGTCCGTTTAGAGGAAAAAAAAGAGGAAAGATCATGATATTATATTTTTGTTAAATGCATTACTTATTTTTATGTTATATATATATATATATATATATCATGACATAAGAAATGGCACCTAACAAACATGCACAACAACTTGGGATCAAAATCAAAATATTAAAAAAGGAAAAGTCCCACAGGTAATATCTCCAAGATACTAAGAGCATCTCCAATGATGCAATTCATTATAATAGCTTAACTCTTCTTTTTATGGGTTCCATCATGTCACATCACTATTTTTTACTTTATATTACTTTAAGTAACTCTCCACTCCAATAGTGCAACTTTAAAAAATTCATCAAATGGGTCTCACAAATCATCTCACATGTTCATATTTTATTTATTTTTGTTTTTATTTTAACTTAAAATTTTAATTTATTTATATTTTAATTTTGAGATAATAAATACATAAAAAATTTAAAATATATTAAAAATATAACAAATTTATTTCAATT
>JANHAO010022888.1:0-12064 GCA_026873985.1 Saraca asoca
TGATTCAATTTAAGGGTTTTAAACATGTTGAAATTGGAAAATTTGCATGTGCTGAATTGAAATCTAGTTTAAAAGGGAATTTATTATAGTGTCACTATAGCAACTAAGAGGAAAATTGCATGTTAAAGGAATTCATCAATCTGAACTATCTAATTCACTCCTTAATCCACTTTTCTAGGGAATCTAGTGTTTCATTTCTTGCACATTTCAGTAGTTTAAATTCAGTTTATCATTTTGATTTGTTAGTTAACGTAATTAGCTCAACAATTCACTTTTCACTCCATTGAAGTTTTACATTAAAGTTACATGAAATTTAATCCCTGTGGAGACGATACTTACTCAATCTATATTACACAATTGATTGCGTGCACTTGCGTAATTTGAGTGACAAACTCATCATAAACAAAACTCACTCAACAAGTTTCTCCACACTAACTGAGTCGTGTCTACGTGTGTATTTTGATGCAGCTCACTTACATCTCAACCTGTGAGGATGACTGCCATCAAATGAAGAATACCACATCATCTAGTCTTAATAGATCATGATAGTGCCTAGGTATCAGATCTTGACTAGTGTCATTTTGGTGCAGATGTTATCCATTTAAGATCACTCTCACAATCTTATAACCCTTTATAGGATTGATCAAATGGACTTCTCATCATGGGCTTCATCTTAATTATGCATAAGTCATAAACATGAAAACAATATGCAATATATGATGAATGTTCAACCTTTAATATCCAAATCCATAGACCGTTTAGTCATAGATGCAGTAGAGCCCAATCAAATTGACTCTATGGCACCTATATATGACTAACACCTTTCGCCACACAATCTGCCACATCATTAGCCACGTCATTGCCATATCATCACTTTTAGCAAATCAAAAATTGCCATATGTTGTCCCTGGCCATGTCACTGCCTACTCACAAGTCACCCTTCTTTTCTAGAAATTTACATATTAACCCCTCCCTTTTCAGAAAAAATTTACATTTGGCCCTCTATTTTCTAAAGATTTCAGAAAAGACCCAATGGTTGTATTTTTTTCAAAAAGGCCCTTTCCTTAATTTTAGTTTCTAAATTCAAAATTTTTTATTTTTTTATTATCTGATCTAAAAAAAAAAGAAAAAAGAAAAAAAAAAGAAAAGAAAGAGAAAATGCCTCCGAGATGCCAAACTCATCAAGAATTTGACCCTCATGACATCAAGATTCAAGAACTTTGAGCTCAAATCGAGCAACTATGAACTTGAAAAATGCCCCAACGAAGAAATGATTCCGATTCAGATACCAGTGGAGAAGAATGTAACCCTTTTGGAAGATTGCAAACCTATAGAGAAGTCCCATCATCTTCCTCACCCATTGGGTGTAGACATCTTCAAAAAATTATGCCAAGTCGTCGAATGATCTCAGAATCAAATTGGATATTCCTGAATTTGAAGGAAGCCTACAACCAGATGATTTTATTAATTGGCTATACATTGTTGAGCGTATTTTTTATCTCAAGGATATTCAAGAGGAAAAGTGTGTCAAGATTGTTGCCATCAAATTAAAGAAATATGTGGCAATCTGGTGGGAGAATCTTAAACGCCAACGAGAACGAGAAGGAAGATGCTTAATTAAAACCTGGGATAAAATGTGACAAGAGCTCACATGTAAGTATCTTTCAGCCTACTATCATCAAGAAATATTTATCAAACTTCAAAATTTGTGCCAGAGGAGCATGACTGTCAAAGAATATACAAGGGAATTTGAGCAACTCAAAATGAAGTGTGACGTTAATAAAGTTTAAGAGCAGAGTATTGCCCACTACCTTAGGAGACTAAATTCAGAAATCACAAATGTTGTATCCCTACAACAATACTCTACTATTAATGACATCGTGCACTTGGCTCTAAAGGTTGAGAAGCAGAATGTGAGGAAAAATGCTACTAACCAATTTAAAACCAAAGAAGTTGTAAGCAATCAAGAAATTCAGATCTCAAAAACCCCTATTACTCACAAACCTAACACCTCAAAGGAAGCTGTGAAGACTGAAAGGGAAGCCGAAACTAGTCATCCTATCAATCTAAACACACAAAGATGCTTCAAATGTCAAAGGTATGGTCATATTGCTTCTGATTGCCTAAATAGGAGAATTATGGCCATTATTGAAAGAGAAATTCATGAAGTATCTGATAAATAGGAAAAAGAAGGAGTAGATGAATCACCCCCATCTGATGAAGAACTCATCTCAACTAATTTTGGAGAATCTTTAGTAGTACGAAAAAGCCTTCATACTTTTACATCTCAAGAATCAAGAAGAAAACTAGCTTAGACATAACATCTTTCACACCAGGTGTGCTTCTTGAGGAAAGGTATGTAATGTTATTATTGATAGTGGAAGTTATGAGAATGTAGTATCACACTATATGGTCGAGAAGCTTGGACTCCTAACAAAGGACCATCCCTAACTGTACAAATTGCAGTGGCTGAGAAAAAGAAATAAGGTGAAGGTTACCAAGCATTGCCTTGTGTCAATTTCCATTAGGAAGAAATACCAAGATGAGGTATGGTGTGTCATCCCCATGGATGCTTGTCACTTATTGTTAAGGCAACCTTGGCAGTTTGATCATCGAGCCATCCATAATAGGTTCAAAAAAACCTATTCCTTCACTAAGGATGGAGTCAAAGTCAAGTTGACCCCATTGTAACTAAACGAGCTCATCAAAAAATCAGAGTGCCCTAATCAGATTCTCACCTTGGTCACTAAAACCTAGCTCAAGGAACTACAAAGGGATGCTAGCCACCTCTAACTTCTCTTACTGATAGAGCCAAACAATTAAGCTAATATTCCTGAAAAAATCACAAGCCTCCTCAAAATATTCCAAGATTTTGTTCCAGAAGAAGTTCCTACTGGATTACCACCAATGAGAGATATTCAGCACATCATTGACTTTATTCCTGGATCTGTTATTCCAAACAAACCAGCTTATAGGATGAACCTTTAAAAGCATAAAGAACTTCAACGTCAAGTATGGGAATCGCTAGAAAAGGGACTTGTCAGAGAAAGTGTCAGCCTTTGTGTGGTACCAATATTGTTAGTCCTAAAAAACGATGGAACATGGATGATAGTAGAGCAGTAAATAAAATCACCATCAAGTATCAATTCTCTATACCATAACTTGATGATATGTTGGATCAACTACATAGAGCTACCATCTTCTTAAAAATTGACCTTAGAAGCAAGTATCACCACATTTGAATGCAACTAGAAAATGAATGGAAGACTAAATTCTAGACTCAAGACAGCTTGTATGAATGGACTGTTATGGCCTTTTGGATTGTCCAATGCTCCTAGCACATCCATGCACCTCATGAATCAGGTATTTCAACCCTTCATTGGGATGTTTGTTGTGGTTTACTTTGATGACATCTTAATATACAACAAAAACAAGCAAGAGCATTTAGGCCGTTAAATTTTTGAAGTCCTAAGAGAACAAAAACTATACACCAACCTCAAGAAATGCTCTTTTCTAACATCTAAGGTGACATTTTTGGGATATACCATCACTACCCAAGGAATTCAAGTTGATACCTATAAGATTGAAGCCATCCTTCACTAGCCTACACCTCGTTCTATCCACAATGTTAGAAGCTTTCATAGGCTAGTATCATTTTATCGAAGATTCATCAGAAACTTTGTTACATCACGACTCCAATCACAGATAGCACTAAAAAAGCCAGTTTTTATTGGATAGATAAAGCATAACAAAATTTTAAAGAACTAAAGAAAAGGCTCACTGAAGCTCCTGTCCTAGCCCTTTCCAATTTTAACTTAATGTTTAAAGTATTAAGCCAGGAAGGACAACTAATTGCCTACTTTAATGAAAAATTAAATGATGAAAAGTTTAGGTACTCCACCTATGACAAGGAATTCTATGCTATTATGCTAGCTTTAGACCATTGGAGCCATTATCTCCTCCCAAAGGAATTCTTGCTATATTCTGGCCATGAATCTTTAAAGCATTTAAGCTCACAACAAAAGATTAGTTGATGCCATGCTACATAGAGTGAGTTCCTTCAATCATACCCTTTTCTTCTTAAGCATAAATCAGGAACCCAAAATCGTGTTGCCTATGCCTTGAGCCGTCAATATACTCTGCTTTCTTCCATGCAAGTCAAGGTTGTCAGATTTGAAGTGATTAAAGAACTATACGAAGAGGATCCTGATTTCTACTTAATATGAAAGTCCACCACTAACTAAGCCTACTAACATTATCACTAACAAGAAGGTTTTCTCTTCAAAGGTAACTCATTATGTATTCCCCAGTGTTCTTTGAGAGCTGCAATTATTTAAGAATCACATGATGGAGGTTTAGTTAATCATTTTGGGAGAGACAAGATTATAGCTCTTATCAAAGAGAATTTCTATTGGCCAAAACTTGATAAAGATGTTGCCCATCACATCCAACAATGCCAAACATGCCACCTAGCCAAAACCATAAACCAAAATGCTGGATTATATCTACCACTACCTGTTCCCGTCGCACTTTGGGAAAATGTTAGCATGGATTTTGTCATTGGCTTACCTCAAACTCCACAGCTATAGGATTCCATCATGGTTGTTGTTAATCAATTCTCAAAGATGGTTCACTTCATACCTTGCCAAAAGACCAATGATGCCACACACATTATTGAGTTGTACTTTCAAAAAGTTGTAAGACTTCATGGGATTCCAAAGACTATCCCCTCTGATAGAGATGTGTAGTTTATAAGTCATTTTTGGAAAACTTTGTGGAAGAAGATGGCCACTCACCTCCAGTTCAATTTTGCAAGTTATCCCTAAACTAATGGTAAAACTGAAGCTATAAACAAAATCTTGGGAAATTTGCTACGGAGCTTTGTTGGAAAAAACCTTCGACAATAGGATCTTGTACTTGCCCAGTCAGAGTTTTCTTATAACAACTCCTCCAACCAGGCTACTGGAAAATGCCCATTTGAAATTATCTATAGAGCTCGTCCATTCAGTCCATTAGACCTTACGCCAATAATTTCATTCAAACATTACAGTACTAGTGCTGATGAATGAGCTAAAGAGATCAAAAAGATACATAACAAGTTCAAGAAAAGATAAAGTGTCAGACCGATAGATACAAAAGTCGAAGTGACATGTAAAGAAAAAAGCTTATGTTCAAGGAAAGAGATTGGGTTTGGATTCATCTCAGAAAAGAAAGATTCCTAAACTAACCCAATGCCAAATTCTGTCCTAAGGCAGACAGACCATTTCAAGTTGAAAAAAAAATTTTATGATAATGCTTATAAGATCAAGTTACAAAGCGATTATGGGGTTTTTGCTACCTTTAATGTTGCTAATATATTACCTTATCAAGCTTAACTTGAGGATGAGTTTTCTCTAACTAGGGGAGAATGAAGCAAAATTGCCCTACAATTACCCTATAGAAGTAAGTCAGCTTGTTGCCTTGCAACTGCAAGTTGGCCTACTGACTACCTTACCCTGCAAGCCAGTTGTCCAGCCCACCACAACTGCAAAAGCAAATTGGCTCTAAGCCCACCACGACTATAGAAGCAAGTTGGCTTGCTACAAGTTATTTTTTATTCTTCAAAACTTAGTATAAATAGGTCATGTAACTCTCTATTTGAAGGCATAATTCAATTCAATTTCATTCAAGTCTTTTGAGAGCAACTTCTTAAGTCTGTGTTTGTATCTTAAGCTTGCTAGCTTAAGTGGTGAATCTAAGCTAGAAATCATCATAGTGGGATTCTAACTTTGCCAAAATTGATGTTTTCTTCTATCCTAATTATCTGCCTCTGAGCCATAACCTCTTAACATATTCCCCAGAAAATGTTCTATTTCTATTATATTATTATGATGTCTCTAAAAGATAGGTAACAATTGATAGAATTTTGAATTCCCACTGATAAGTTACTCATTAATATTATGACAAATATGCATTTCAAGCAATCCATTATCCCTACTAGGATCTTGTGAAATGACATCCTAAGGAATAGAGTGCAAAGCCTTTAAGGTTGTGTGGCAATAACCAAAGTGATTTCTATTCATATTTTCAAATATAGTAGAATATAGCAGAATTAATGCCTATCACATCCAACGATGCCAAACATGCCACCTGGCTAAAAAAACAAACCAAAATGCTGGCTTGTATCTACCACTACCTATTCCCACCACACCTTGGAAAGATATTAGCATGGATTTTGTCCTTGGCTTACCTCAAACTCCACGGCAAAAGGATTCCATCATGGTTGTTGTTGATAGATTGTCAAAGATGGTTCATTTCATACCTTGCCAAAAAAACCAATGATCTATACACATTGCTGAGTTTTACTTTCCAGAAGTTGTAAGGATTCATGAGATTCCAAAGACTATCACCTCTAATAGAGATGTGAATTTATGAGTCATTTTTGGAGGACTTTATGGAAGAAGATGGGCACTCACCTCCAGTTTAGTTTTGCAAGTCATCCCTAAACTGATAGTCAAATTGAAGCTATAAACAAAATCTTAGGAAATTTGTTGTAGAGCTTTGTTGGAAAAAACCTTCGATAATGGGATCTTGTACTTGCCTAATTAGAATTTGCTTATAACAACTACTCCAACTAGGCTACTGGAAAATGTCTATTTGAAATTGTCTATAGAGCTTGTCCACTCAGTCCATTAGACCTCATGCCAATAATTTCATCCAAACATTATGTGTTGATGTAGATAAATGAGCTAAAGAGATCAAAAAGATGCATGAACAAGTTCAAGAAAAGAAAAAGCGTCAAACCAATAGATACAAAACTTGAAGTGACATGCATAGAAAAAAGCTCACGTTCAAGGAAGGAGTTTAGGTTTGGATTCATCTCCGAAAAGAAAGATTCCCGATCCAACCTAATGCCAAACTCTCTCCTAGGGCAAACGGACCATTTTAAGTTAAGAAAAAGATTAATGATAATATTTATAAGATCAAGTTACTAGGCAATTATGGGGTTTCCGCTACCTTTAATGTTGTCAATTGATTACCTTATCAAACTCAACTCAAGGATGAGTTTTCTCCAATCAGGGGAGAATGAAGCAGAATTGTCCTACATTTGCCCTACAAAAGTAAGTCGCCTTGCTATCCGACAACTGCAAGTTGGCCTATTGACTACCTTACCTTACAAATCAGTTGCCCAGCCCACCATAGCTGTAGAAGTAAATTGGCTCTTAGCCCACCACAAGCCACCATAGAAGAAGTAAGTTAGCTTGCTACAAGCTATTTTTTATTCTTCAAATCTTAGTATAAATAGGCTATGTAACTCCCTATTTGAAGGCACAATTCAGTTCAATTTCATTCAAGTCTTTTAAGAGCAACTTTTCAAGTCTGTAATTGTATCTTAAGCTTGCCAACTTAAGTAATGAATTTAGACTAGAAATTATCATAGTGGGATTCTAACTTTGCCAAAATTGATATTTTCTTCTATCTTAATTATTTGCCTCTCAGCCACAACCTCTTAACATATTCCCCAGAAAATGTTCTATTACTATTATATTATTACAACGCCTCCGGAAGACAGCGTAATAATTGATAGAATTTTGGATTCCTACCGATAAGTTACTCATTAATATTATGACGAATATACATTTCAAGCAACCCGTTATCCCTGCTAGGATCTTGTGAAGTGACATCCTGAAGAATAGAGTGCAAAGCCTTTAAGGTTGTGTGGCAATAACCAAAGTGATTTCTATTCATATTTTCGATCCTATTTGAACAAAAGTTTGCTTATGAATGTGCTGATGAGCATTGAAATGTTGTATACTTGTATTCCAAGCATCCACAATTACCTCTTTGCTTATGAATGAGTTGATAAATATATGATTATATTAAAATTGTAATATTGTTATGTAAGTAAATTAATTATTATATCATCAATTATTTCAAGGAATAAAATAATAAATTAGTAAAATGACTTAAATAGATGTAATTGAGTAACTTAAAAATTAAATTAATACTCAAAATTTTTCACAAATCAAATTAATATAAATTATACTAGTGAGCTCAAAAATTTATTGCTTCATTCATCCGTCGTAATTATTTACAATAAGATATCAACGGAGATTCCACGCTAACGTGTGAAATCAATACGTGTACGTAAACTGATTATATCTAAAACTTTTCTCATATACATGAAGTCTCTAGAGCGACATTCCTTCTCGACCTACTTCCTCGTCAACTTCTTTCACCAAGCTCCATTTTTTACACTCATAGAAGTAAACCACAAAAGCCACCCATTTGAACACTTTCCACAAGCACACCAAACCAACATTCAGCATAATGATAAAAATTTTGGCTTTTTCACCACTCCAACCAATGTATAAGCATAATGCTCTCATGCAAAGCCTCCATATAAGGCCAGAAAACACCAAGAAACCTCCAAAGAACCTATTATTCCGACTAACGGCGGCCGAAACCACCAAAGCCACATCGCCATCCTTCTCTTCCACGATGGAAATCACCGTTCCGATGTCCCATATTACACTCCACTCCAAATATTTGGCCAAAAAAGCAACAAAAACGGCCGCGAAAAACACCGCGCAGAAAGAGTAAATGAAGATTGAAATATAGATGTAAAATGCTATGGAAATAAGCCCTATTGATATCAGTGAGCTCAATAGAAGAACATATATGGATGTTATGAAAGGCCCTCTTAACCTTGAGTCGAAAAGGTGCTTCATGAACATTTCCTTGAGATTCAAGGCTTTATCTCCTCCATATATGTATGATGCTGAATTCACTGTGGCTATTGTGGTGAAGAGGTCAAAGAAATGGAGGATTCCCAGACATGAGATGACTAATAGGATAAGATTATGGGAAACTCGGCCGATCAACTTTTCTATGGCTAGGGTTTCGGACTCAAAGCTGATCAAGAACTTGTACTTTGAGTCAAGATTTTCTTGGAAGGCTTTTGATGCTTCGGATAAGGTTTTCAGGTAGATGGTTTCGTACATGAACAAGGAGAAAAGTAATGGAAGACAACTCAAGAAAGTGAAGATCATGAAGTTTGGATTCTTGAAAGGGATTTTAAGAGATTCTTTGAGTATCGGAGCAAATCCAAGCTTCACTTTCTTCTCCATTTTTGTTTCTTGAAATTATGTTTTTTTTTCTCCCTCTAAATGAAGAACTGATGATTCAAAGTTGAGTAATAGGTTCAATCATCTACCTAGTTTATCACTTTATGTGATTGTATTGGAAAGTTGACTTAGGATCCAAGTTTGACGGCGAATTGACTATGGGGCGGCTCCACTACAACTAAACTAATTGATTTTGGAGTGACTTTTGGGCTAAAATAAATCAAACCTTCTTATATTTTAAATCATTTACATGTAATTATATGACTTTTAAAAAGATATATTTAATTTTAGTTATGTATATTTTATTTACTTCTATCTTATTTTTACCCCTAAATTTAGGACATTTGGTACATTTTATATTATAAATAATATATATCATTAAAAAAATAGAACATATACATGGCATTTTTATGATTTATATTATTTACAGGTTCAAATGTATCAAATCCTTATGTTTATGGATGAAAAATATATAAATGTGAGTGAAATGCATATAATTTAAAAATATAAAAGGAGGTAAATACATATTTTTAAAGGTGGGGAGATTATATGCATATGATTAAGTACACAAGAATTTGGTGTATTTTAACCTTAATTTTAATTTGGGAGATTTTATTCACTCATTTCAGGAAAAGTTAGATGACTATAACCAGGGTTCTCATAGTGTTCTTATGACATAAGAAACATTTAATTATATTAGAAACTTAAAAGTTTAAGAAAATTATGTACTTCTATTTAACTCATTTTTCAACTTTTTACAAATTTTAAAGAATAACTTAAATAAAAGAACATAAATTCTATTTTTAAATTCATGTTTTCAACGTAATGATCCTTAAGGACATTAGTTAACAAATGCCTTATAAGTATAATATAATCAAAATTTTAATAAGTCCTTGTTATGAGTTAAAAATATATCCCACCTCCAGTAAATGAAAGTATTGATATTAATATATAAGCTAATGAACTCTTTTTTAATATAGGGTTTAGTTGAAATTTTGAAAAATGCAGGAAGTCATGTGATTAATGTTATATTCAGAGGATTTCATGGTATTTTATTTTACGTACAAAGGATAAAGTTGTAGCCTTATTCTAACTTTAGGAAATGTTGGCATAAATTTTCAATGATAATAAAGAATGTCTGTGTAATTAAAATTATATTTTAATTAGATCAAAGTTTATATTATTTTATTGTAAATATTTATTTGATTACTATAATGTTTTTTCATGACTCCTTTAAGAGAATTATTCCTTGATTAATCTTTATATTGGTGAAAAATATTCCCTCATTTATTGCTTGCAAGTATCGTACTTCTCCATTATTTTATCAAATTTACTTGATGGCTTTATTTTCCTCCTCACCAATTCATAGCAAATTAAAGGTGTTATGAACAATAAACTCGGTTTAATTGATAAAGTTTGTTGTTTTTTATTACATATATCTTAAATTTAAATTTATTATATTTTAAGGAGTTAAATTATTTATAAGTACTATCGGAAGTCTTTATAGAGATTGATGACTTGCATTGCTCTTAAAATGGAAACAATCTATCCTATTTCTAATTTTTTAAATTAAAAAAAGGTGTTATGAATAATTTTTTTTCCCTTTTATCGTTTTGGATACGGCAATATTGAAGTAAAGTTTGGTTTAGGATTTTGACCAATGATTTTCAAACAATTTCAGTCAAGACGTGCCTTTGGGGTTCCTCGGAAATTGTGTTTGATTCTTCAAAGTCAAAACCTAAAAGGTCATACAGCGTATGGATAGGAAATTTCTTGTTGGGACCCACGATGGAAATTAAGACCACGAGACAATAGATAGTGAGACCACGAAATTTTGGAAGCTGATAGGCAAATGCTATGCAAGAAAAATAGAGGAAAGAAAATGAAAAGAAAAAAATTATAATTTTATTGATTTGTTGAAAAGAAAATAAAAGAAAAAAAAATTATAACCAGATGTGTTTCTTGAATTTTATCGTCTTGTTTATCAAAATTTATGTTTATTGAACTTGAAGCCACTCCAACGGCCAAAGATATCAAACGCCTATCAACAATGGCAAAAACCCCCAAATGACAGTGGTATTTAGAGGGAAATTAAAGAAAAAGACCAGAAACTCTCCAAAGTTAAGAAAATAGGGAGATGACAAAAACCTACTTGATAGAATTTCTGCAAAAAGTATAACAAAAAAAATAAAAATTTGAGTTCAAAAGAATTGTTTTTTTTTTTTAAAGGTTTTCAATAAGAGCAAGAAATGGGTCAAAGAATCCCACAAAGATGAAAGATTGAATAGAAAATCATAAAGTTAAGTAGAATAAATCTTACAACAAGAAAAAGATGACGAAAAGGTAAAAAAAAGGCAAGGAAGAGTGAAACTCACAAGAGCAAGTAGAATAGAGTGCAGGGAAGTGACTGAGTAAGTAACAAATATTTTCTGCCTATTGCAAACCAACAACAACAAGTGGAGCAAGAAGGAGATTGGTCAAGTTGCAAACCACCAGCAGCAAGAAGATGCAGAGCTTAGGGAACAAGTTTTGCTGTAGAGGATGCAGACCTCAAAAAACAAATTTTGCCGTAAAAAATGTAGAGCTCGAGAAATAAATTTTTCGTGCATCTTAAGGAAGAAAATTTTTTATATGGATCCCACGTACTTTTTTTCATTCAAATTCTTTTCTATTCATTTTCCCTTCTCATCCAATCAAGAATAAACTTAATTTTCCCCCACAACTTTTCCTCCCTTTTTTTTTTCTTTCTCATTTTCTGCGCAACATCACACCCTATATGTATATTAACATATATTGTTGATAGTGAGACCACAAAGTCTTTCTCTTTGAGAAATTTTTTTTGCATAATCTCATAATAGTAATAATATATGTTATTGTCATAGAAGGCTACTTAATAGACAAAGAAGGCTGCTTACTTTGTCAAAAATGGCAGCAGCCATTCGGTGCACATGGGAGCA
>JANHAO010022889.1:0-12054 GCA_026873985.1 Saraca asoca
TATATTTTAATCATGTATTATGTAATCTTATGATTTTATATTATTATTCTTATTTTTAATAGATTTTTTATTACATTTCCTTCCATTTCCTTTCCTCTCCATTTTCATCCAATCAATCAATGGAAAATCATCATTCATTCCTTTCATTTTCCTTTCCCTTGCAAAGTGTAAAACCAATTGTCATTTAGTGGCGGTTGGCTATCAATAGTTTGGCGGCTGTTTAACCTACCTTTTTAATGTTTCATAAAATTTTGTTTCTTAAAAATGATGACAGTTCAAACTGTCGCTATGATCTTTTTCTATAAAATTATTTTTTAAAAAAATTGCAACGTTTTAAACCGTTTCTATTAATTGCGTTTATAATTTTTTTTTTCAAAATCATAGTGGTTTGTAATCGCTCCTAACTTAAAAAAAAAAAAAATTTACACATAGGCCAGTTTATAACCGCCTCTATTATTTTTAAATTTATTTTCACAAATGTTGATGATTTTTAACTGTCCCTATATATTTTTTTTATTTTTCCGTATAAACCAGTTCTTTTTTATAATCGCCCTTATATTCTTTTTTATTTGAAAATTTTATGAATTTAAAGTTAAGTTAATTTTACAATGTTAAATGATTTTTGGATTTGTTCAATGTCTATTAATATTTTAAAATTTAGAATAACTAAATATGATATTGAGAAAATTTTAAAAATTATGAATCAAGAAAATGACTATTATTTTCACTAAAAGGTAAAGACGGATTAAAATTTTAAGGGGTAAGTGAAAATATAGTTTAAAAATTCTAATAATTGAAATTAATTTCGTATTAGCAGTGATAGAAGTAATAATGGTAGAGATTGTAGTGAATAAAAAATAATAACAATTAAAATAATAGAAGACAATAATAGTTAATAAATATATGGATGGGTTGGGTTGGATCTCACCATTTACATGGATAAAAAAGTCAACAATGACCCATTCATTAATAATCCAAACCAAATTCATCCATTTATCGTCTATAGGCATAGCGCACACATACCCGATAACCCACCCTTCCACACACCTACCCCAACCCAAGGTTGTTTTGAGCAAATTACCCTATAGGCACTCACAATTCCTTGATTGCCCTAGTTTGGAAACTAATTTCTTGAATGTCTCATTTTGTGCTAGTAGATCTTTTTCATTTTTTATTTATTTATTTTTTACTCAAGTTACACCAACATGGCCAATGGAAATAACTTAGTCTTCAAATGACCATGAGACAACAAGGTTAGTAAGAATCTGACCAAGTCATCTTCATCGACAAGGTTGTTACAATTCTCCACTTCCATATTGGAGTCATTCTGGAAGTGAAGTGAAATTTGTTGGAGTGGGAAAAAATAATGAGAAATGCGTGTGAAATACAATTGCAAAAAATAGCATTGTACTCTCTCTCTCTCTCTCTCTCTATCTCTCTTGTTACACTAAATAAAAGTTTGCTCGAAGCCTAACTATAGGGATTGTTCGCATGGTGGCCAATTGTAATAAATGTCCTGCGTGGATTAGTCCAATCATCTAATATTATCCCATAGAGTGGGGAATCAACCATCCTTATTCCTTTGCAACGACTATATTTGGTTCATTGTCTTCCATTTAATTCCATTATTGTAAGCTAAAATTTGTTTGAGACTATAAGTGGAGTTATTGTGTTCAAGTGTCATTGTAATAAAATGTTACCCCATGGTGCTCACCATTCCTAATCCTCACTATTTTATGATTATATTTATTTCCTTAGCCTCAATACTATTAATTAATAATTTGTTTACATTAAAAGAAACCAAAATTAATGGAGGAAAACAGATAAAAGTATCATGAATTTTATAATAACTGAACAAAAGTATATCACATGTCATTTACTTCCTTTCCTTTTATTTCATCACCCAAAACAGAAAATTTGTTATTCTTTTCTTTCTTTCTTTTTTTCACAAAACCTATTCTTCCTAACATTACAAAAGTCGTGTCATTGATTCTCATTCAAATATTACTATGTAGTAAGTGTCTTTCTATTGTTAAGAGTTGGTAAGTGAGAAAAAACTTTTAATTTTCTTTTTCTTTTTATTTCTTTTTCTTTTTTGTTCTAAATCAAATCATGGATAAAACTTTTATATTTATCTATTTTAATAATAAATTATTTATTTGAATTATCTATAACCGATTTCTAATTTAATTATCTAATTTTATTGCTATTAAGTTATTGAATTATTAATTTGATTTTTTTATTTTCTAAATTACTAAATAATATTTGATTTCTAACCTTTAATATTTAAATTATTTATTTGTTTGAGTAATGTAAATTTGATATCTAATTTAATATTATTGAAATAATTTTCAGTTTATAATTTGATGATATTATATTTAAATATTTAAATTAAAATATAAAAGTTAAAAATATTTTAATATTTTAGTGAGTTGTATATTCAAAATTTAAATGATATTAATAATATATCATCTAATTTTTAAATTATAAATTATTTTAATAAATGCAATATATCTTCATTCTTTATGAAAATTATCTATTTAAAAAATTAATAAAATTATCTATGCTTGATTTTCAATGTAAATTTATAGTAGATTTTAATTTGAATTATTTATGTGGGCGTATGCACTTTACATAAATAATGCATTTTGATTTTCAATCTATATATATATATATATATATATATAGACACACACATATATATCTTATCAAAGGAGAAATCATCCCACCACCACATATAATCACCGGATTCATTCTATCTCCCTCTAATTTTTTGTAAAAGAATTATGTACAAATTTTTTGTATTAAAAATTTATGTGCACAACAACAACATAATTTTATATTTAATCATGCATTAATTAATTTATAATAATTTTTATACCTTTTCTATTAAAAGAAGATTTTATTATTTTAACTAACTTTATTATTCAATTACATGTCTTTAATATTTTGATAAAACAATTCATTTAATTCTTTTATAACTGATATATAAACTTAAATCTTCTTAGGTTACATAAATTTTGTTTTTATTTAAATAACTAGTATTGAGTAAAAAAAATATTATTAATATTAAGTAATTAATCTTCTATAATAGAGTGTTATTGTTTTACAATTTAACACACAAAAGGTTATTTACAAAATATATTTAAATGAATTAACTTTTTTTTCTTAAGTAAATTCATTTTAAATACTTTAATATTTAATTATACCATTAATACATTTTCTCATCCCTCTCCCAATTCTCTATCATTTTTTTAATGCTATACTTTTCCATGAGATTATACAATCCTAAAAATTATAGTTGTTATTCAATCAATGATATTTAATTCAATTACAACTTATACTTAAATTGTATGCAAATAATACTCAATTATTATCCAAACAAATTGAAATTTTATTTAAATTATAGTTATTACCTGTTATGGGTAAAAATTGATACTTCATAAATGGGCCGTCAAAAGGCCCAATGGGCGAGTCTAGAGGAAAAGGCACAATTCATCTGACCTTGAGGTCCCTAACCAAGATCGCCATGTTGCAAGCTACATGCCCAGCATAAGACAAAGCCAAAGCAATAAGCTAGATCACTAAGCACGAGCCCCAGTAATCATAGTCAATAGCTTGTCCAATGCGAGTTTGCTTCACTAAGAACGAGCTCGACCTCACTGACCGAGAGACAGCAGTGACTCTGAGCTAGAAGCTCTGGCTCACGAGATGAAGCACATCACTCAATTAGAAGCTAGCCAAGGTCAAGCATGAGACAAGCACACATCAACTTGTAGACCCAGCAAATAAGGATCCACCCACAGAAAGCAACCTGCAGAAGCTGAATTGTAGGAGTCTATGTAGTCTTGTACATTTATTATTTGATATAATAAAATTACAACTTGTAAATTTACAATTGTAACCTCCCAGCCTTTATAAATAGGAGGAAGGAGATCACTATAAGCAACTTTGAATTGAGATACCAAAACTCTGTAGAAATTTCTTTAGATTAATAAAACACTACCATGGACGTAGGGACCGATGTTGCCTGGTTTTGGCTGAACCACATTAAAAATCCTTCTCCATTCTTTCTAGCTCTTCCTTTCCACCTCCTCATTTCTTTCCTGGCTCAGCCGAATTGTAGCTTAAGTCCTTAGAACTCTTTTGGTTAGCTGGATTTTGGCTAAACCAAAATCCACCGTCAATATTTTGGCATCATCTGTGGGGACTCATCTATTCTCCAGTTAATTTTTCTCGTATTCAAGTTGATTTCTTGTGTAGCCATAATGGCGAGATGAAGACCACCAGAGCTTCAAATGCACTGGTTGATCCCCTTAGAAGGTTATGTGTTTACAACAGACTCTGTGATTGCTCTTATCATAGGTGTCACTGCTAGTTTGCCCCTTGAAACTCTCCACTAACCTATCACTGCCCTCGGAACTGATGAGGTGCAAACACCTCACCAATCCTAGCAAATGTTCAAAAATATGATAAGAGAGCTGGTTGAAGCTGTTAAAGTGTTAGCTCAAGCTCAGACGTAAGGAGTGCAAAAGTAAGGGGAGAATTGCATAGATCCAGCAACTATGTAGAGAAGCTCAGAGGGAAGGGATGGCTAAAAAGATACACCAACACTCTGATTTAGCTAGCTCCACTAATCAACGGACGAGATCAGAAGCTCATCAAACCCACGAGAACCACGATGGTCAGCAGCTCAGGGGCTCACATCGAGTTGAGAGCTCGAACAAGACCAACCAAGGCATACTATAGGTCTTAGCACCCACGACCAAAGAAAACAAAAGAGCCAGCAATCCTCCGGCCTACAATCTGAAATGCAAGACCCGGTGATGAAAGAAGTGCTTCAAAGGCTAAAGCAACTAGAAAAGCGTCCTTAGGCTCAAAGTGATCAAGATCGCAATAGGGAGAGCTTGTCATTCTCCATTGAGATTGAAATGCAGCCCCTCCTTCAAAAGCTTAAAGTTCCCATAATTCCACTATACAATGGAGACAACGACCTGTGTGACCATCTGGATACATTCAATGTCCAGATGGACCTTCAAACAACTGATCCTCTAGTTAAGTGTTATGTCTTCCCAGCCACATTAGGAAGCATCCCCCAAGCATGGTTTAGAGGCCTTTCGGCTTGCAGTGACAACGGTTAGGAAGAGTGTCAGAAGAAATTCATCGACTAGTACCGAGTGTTAAAAAGGTAGCTCATGTCACCCTGCCATCTCGTGATGATCTTTTAGCATAAGCATGAAGCGCTGAAGGATTACATAGCTAGGTTCAGGCATGAAGCCAATTTCATAGAAAATCCCTTTGAGGGAAACATCTTAACGACAATATCTGTGGGACTCTACAAAGATGGAAAGTTGTACAATAGCCTATACAAGTCCTTGGTAAAGGATCTAGCCAAATTCTACAAGTGAGCTACTAAACAGATCAAGTGGAAGGAGACTTTTAGCACAAAGGAGTCTAAGAAGAAGGACGAGGTGGACAGCTCCACTCAAAATAAGAAGAGGAGTGGTGAGAATCAGAATCCCAACTCCAATATTTAGCTCACAAAGAAGGCAAAAGTTGAGCAACCTCAACATCAAGGTCGCCATGAAAGCTACAGTGCCTTGTCTGATACCCAGGATAGGATTTTCATGACAGAGAGGGATCAGAAGGACTTTGGGAGGCTCAAACCTTTAAAGGTCCCTTTTAGGCAAAGAAACAGTGAAGATTTTGTGCTTATCACAATGAGGTCGGGCATGGAACCTTGAATTGTCGGGTGCTCAGGGATACGATTAAAAACCTGATTAAGAATGGTCACCTGGAAGAGTGCGTGGTGCTCCTTGTGAGGTAGCGGCCCCTGCATCCCCAGCGAGATCCTGACCAAGAGCCAAGAGCCTCTATCAGAGTTATACACTAATGTATTATAATTTGGAAGCTAGTGTTAAAGCTTCCTTCTTTGTCTATGTTGAAAGAAACTTTGTTTTTTCGATTGGCCTAGCCCTATAATGGTCTCTTCATTACATGTATCTAATTTGCTCTTCGCTTTCAAGTGTGCATGACCTTTTGAGTTTGCATGTAGCTAACTTTCTCCAACATCATGTGTACACTCTTTGCCAATTGAGACCTTCGGTCTAATTGAGGCACTATGGCGCTAAAAATATCCGCAGAACTCTTTGCTAACTATGACTTTCGGTCCAGTTGAGGCATTGTGATGCTAAAAATATCCACAGAACTCTTTGCCAACTACAACCTTTGGTCTAGTTGAGGCGCTGTGACGTTAAAAATATCCACAAAACTCTTTGGCAACTGTGACCTTCAGTCCAATTAAGGCATTGTGGCACTAAAAATATCCACATAACTCTTTGTCAACTATGACCTTCGGTCTAGTTGAGGCACTGTGGTGCTAAAAATATCTATAGAACTCTTTGCCAACTGTGACCTTCGATCCAGTTAAAGTGTTGTGGCACTAAAAATATTCATAGAACTCTTTGCCAACTGGACTGAACCTTCGGTCCAATTGCAGTGCTGTGGTGCTATAAATATCCATAGAACTCTTTGCCAATTGTGATCAAAGACCTTTAGTCCAGTTGAGGCACTGTGGCACTAAAAATATCCACATAACTCTTTGCCAACTGCAACCTCTGGTCTAGTTGAGGCACAAAGGTGCTAAAATAAATTCAATTCCAATGTAGCCTATGGGCTTGTTGAGGCACGGAGGTGCTAAAATAAACCCAATTCTAGCATGGCCTAAAAGCTCACTGAGGCACAAAGGTGCTGAAATAAGCTCATTTCCAGCACAGCCCTGAGCTTACCGAGGTGCGGAGGCACTAAAATAAACTCATTTCTTAAGCAACTAAGTTGCTGTGTTACAACTCGCTAGGCGCAGCTCTCTTGCAACCTATTATTCGCAGCTCTTATACAAAATATTGTTCACAGCTTTCATGTGACTTGCCTAGACAATTCTCATTTATCGCACATGGATGCTCAGATTTATTTAATTAAAAAGCATGGATAATTGTTCATCTAAATATTCTATGATTCGTAAAAATTTACATCATTATCAGATACATGTTGTACATCCAACACAACGTTTAGGGGTTACAAAGAAAGTTCATTCATTAAAAGCCTTAATGAGGTAAATTTACATCAGAGGAGTCAAAATACGAGTCAAAAAGCCTACAAAGAAGGCTAGCCTCTAGGAAGTGAACTCTAATCGACAGGAGGACCGATAAGCACCTAAGCTCCTCAGCATTCCTCCATAACTAACAGCCCATTTCCTGACTCACCCATTCCCTTGGGATTGAGAAGTGGAGGAGTCTGGCTAGCAAAGCTAAATCTCACGGCAGAATTGTGAGAAAATAATCTAAGATCTATGAAAGATCTACCAGTATGCAGCAGGCCATGTGTGCCTCGTTAAATAGCCAAACCATCTAAGATATGAAGGGCTTAGTTAAGACACCCATCAGGTTCTATAAAGAGGTAAGAATGCCCCATGCTTTAAATAAACCAGCTCGGTCACTCAAAAAACCCAACGAGTATTTGGCTGCTCTTGATCGAATGGTCCAGGAGAAAATAAAGCTACCACACCAATGGTTGAGAGCCATGCATAGGAAGAAGTATGGCCCAATGTAGACAGAGTGAGATATTTGAGTTTAAAATGACAATATAGCAAAAGCTGCAAGCAAGGACCTTATCAATAAACTACAACTCCCAGCCTGTAAAGTAGACTGAGAATTGAAGGGCTGATGTTATGGGTAAAAATTGGTACTTTGTAAATGGGCCATCAAAAGGCCCAATAGATGAGTCCAGAGGAAAAAGCACAATTTACCTGACCATGAGGTCGCTAACCAAGATGGCCATATCACGAGTTGCACACCCGGCACAAGACAAAGCCAAAGCAATAAGTTAGCTCACTAAGCATGAGCCCCAGTACTAATGGCCAATAGCTCGTCCAGTGTGAGTTCGCTTCACCAAGAACGAGCTCAACCTCGCTAATCAAGGGACAATAGTGACCCCAAGCCAGAAGCTTTGGCTCGTGAGATGAAGCACATCATTCAATTAGAAGCTCGCTAAGGTCAAGTATGAGACAAGCACACATTAGCTTACAAACCCAGTAGATAGGGGCCCACCCATAGAAAGCAACCTGCAGAAGTTGAATTGTAGGAGTCTATGTAGTCTCATACATTTATTATTTGATGTAACAGAATTACAACTTGTAAATTTATAATTATAACCTCCTAGCCTCTATAAATAGGAGGAAGTAGATCATTATAAGCAACTCTAAATTGAGATACCGAAACTCTATAGAAATTTCTCCAGGTTACTAAAACACTATCGTGGACGTAGGGATCGGTGCTGCCTGATTTTGGCCAAACCACGTTAAAAATCCTTCTCCATTCTTTCTGGCTCTTCCTTTCCACCTCCTCATTTCTTTCCTGGCTCAGCTGGATTGCAGGTTGAGTCCTTAGAACTCTTTTGGTTGGTTGGATTTTGGCTAAACCAAAATCCACCATCAACATTACCCAAATAAATTGAAATTTTATTTAGATTGTATACAAATAATACTCACCTAACATTTACATAGAGAATAATTTCTAAAGTGTTTAGTATTAAAATTTGTTAGTTCTTCAATTAGAGTAGTCAAAATAATGAAATAAATCATTTTTAATTATATATTTTATTCAAATATGTGTTATGCTAATTTATTTCATCTATACTTGAAATTGATATATTTGTATATAGCATAGAATTGAATTTTATTTGTATTAATGCTCAACTATAATCACATTTTTATTAAATGTTTAATTCTTTCTATAAATATAATATTATATGTTAAATTATAAAAATCTCATGCGTATGCACAAATATTAGGCTAGTTTCATAATAAATTCTAGATATCAAAACACCTTACTTCTTTGGTAGAATGGTAGGCACAAAGATTTAAATCTAACATCTTCTGTAAATTACTCAATTCTTTCACTAAAAACACTTTATTTCTAAATAAACTACTAAAGAAAATGATCTCTTCACTAACATCTCTAACATTATATTTTTATATATATGGAGTTTCTCATTGAATTTGGCCCTACAAAATAACCAAATTGTTAAATATAATTATGTGAGCACTGTGCATAAATTGAGTGTGTGTATAATAATACTTAGTTACAAAATGAATAAAGCAAGCTATATTTAATAATTTACAGTACACATTGAAAAATACGTCAATTCTTTAGTAAGTGAAAATTTAAAGACTCATTCACATTTTATTCATTCACCCTAATGCTTAGAACTAAATATGCTCAAATAGAAAAAAAAAAACACAATAAGAGAAAACATTGGAATTTAGAGAATTAGGAGATAAATAAAAAGATAGAATTGATGAATGAAATTATTATTCAAGCTCTTAAATGGATAACATTCACTTAACATGTAGAGCACTTGCTATTCATAATAATAATAATAATGATGATGATGATGATAATACTCAAGAACGAGAGCATTCTTCTTTACAACATTAACCTAATGTTTTATGCTAGACGAAGGTGGATGTTTTAGGCCAAATGGAGATGGAAAACAGAAATTATAATTTTAGAATTAACAAAAGTCGTCTTGATATCATTGGCTACGTGATCAACCTTTGCACCTAGCTTGCTTACTTCCGCTGCAATCTTTGGCTCTACAGGCTTCACAACATCCATTGAAGAATGTGTGCATATAGCAAGCAATGCAATCAACAATATCACTATATTTTTTAATATTGTCATCTATTCTCTTAGTTACAAAATAAGACTTATGCTCCAAGTAAGTGTTTATGAGGCCTTTTATAGATGTAAAGGCAATGACTTAATTGAATGCATGCCAATTCAAAGCCAATGATGTGAAATGTTTTTTCTTTATTTTTACTTTAATTTAGCATATTCAAACTGAGGAAAACTGCAACTTTCTATGAAGAATTCTACAAACTTTTGTAACTATTATATTGTAGGAAACAATTAGAAAGTGTAACCTTTACAAGTCAAAATTATGATATTATGTATTTTCTACTTTTAAAAAAATTGAACAAAAATGCTACACTTAATAGAGAGTTCCATGAAGGGAAATGTGACTAGACTTTTGAAAAAATATGTATAAAAACATTACGATGATTAAGGAGTCCCATGAAACGAGATATCACTAGAGTTGTGAAAAAACGTGCACAAAAAAGTTAATGTCATCATCAAGAAAAACATTGACCAAGAGTCTCGTGATCAGAAAAGAGGGATAGTTAAGGTTGGTAATTTTAACCCATATTCGCTTAACCATTTTAATCCATCTTTATTTCCATCTATCCATATCCATCAATGGGGGGGGGGGGGGGTTCTGGATAAATGGGTTGGTTAATTTATTGACCTTATAGAATAAGGTTCATATTGAGTTAACTCATAAATATTCATTTACACAAAATATTTTTCAAAACAAACAAAAATTTTATTTATAAAAACTAAAGTCAATTTGGATATGATGTTCTGAGTTTTGACATCTTGATTGGAATTTATGAGCTTTCCTATTTTTCTATGATTGCATTATAATTTGAACAATACAAGATAAAACTAGTTCTTTCCACTTTTTTTTATGAGGATTTAACAAAAAACTTTTGAAACTCTATTATTATTAGTAAAATTCTTAGTTACTCTTACTTTTTTAATGACACAACATCTTTCTTTTCATAAATAGTATAAAAATTTGTATACTAATAATGAATCAAATTTAAACTCATTTAAATTACATAACAAAGGTACAAAAAAAAAACATGATTCTATTTCATAAATTAAATGCATTTGTAAGTTTATGTTTGAAATAGTCCAGCTAACAATTACTTTCCATAGGCTCAATTAATGACAAAGTTGATTAACAACTTACCATTATATAACAAGATACTAAAAGCTAAAGAACAGAGAAAACAAAAACAAAAAATTTAATTCCAATATCAAATTATGCATTATCAATTATCATTTTATTTTATTTCCATCATAGTTTGTCTTCTTTTTACTTTGAAGATCTATATACTTTATACAATTTAGTGATTTTGAGATGATATTGTTGTATTGTGTGGTTTGTTGTCATGCCCCAATTTATGGAACATGATTGGTGTAGGAGGTCATCATTATTAGGAAACTTCTTACAAGCCTGACAATGTAATTTATATCAAATATTCACAATTTTATAAATACACGTCTTAACATTTACAAATAATTTTACTGAAAATCCGGTGGAATTTCACCTGTTTTTCCTACATTTGGGTGCAAGGTCTACATGCATACAAAAAAGGCTACATGCCCAATGTATCCTGCACAGCACAAATAAAAATAAAAGACAACATACATATGCATTTACAATGCATCCTATCAACTGTCATCAACTCTATCATATGTATACATGTAAAGTCCGTAGAGGTGATCTACTCACTCAAGGAGAAGATCCTAAATCTGAAGATGATGGAGGGACAGAGGGAGAATCCTGGGGCTCTAAAAAATAGGAAAAGAGAGAAGTGAGTTCCATTGAAACTCAGTGAGCAAACAATTTTATGATCACCCAAAAATCCCATTTTTGAAACCATGTTCAAAGGCATATATATAAATATAATTTATGGATATAATCGTGTAGATGTGCTTACCCATTCTACAACCGTAATCTCATTACACATTTTAAAACTGTAATTTAGTAGGAAAGTTATTTAATGAAAAACATGATATTTGACATTATAGTAATAAACAAGAGAAAAAGTAGTAACTTTCTAAAATTTTCATTAAAACCCAATATAATAAAACATACTACTGGATTCCCAATGAACAATTATAAGAGGTAACCAACATAACATAGCATAATCATTATCATAATCCACCCGACATGTCTGCTGAGTGCTCATGAATAATCTAAACATCTCTGTACACTTTGATAACTCTATGAAAATAGAGTTATCTTGATAATTTCTAGACTTAAATTGATGAAGTTTAAGAGTGATTTTTATAAAATCAATGTGTTATTAGTTAGTTTTTGTTAATTTGTTTAAAATGGTGTTGTTGTTTTGTTTATGAAAAT